>APFE031601405.1:19735-30628 GCA_000404065.3 Pinus taeda | reverse complement strand
ATATATTATGAAGATGGTGGTGGTGGTTAACGTCCACTGAGACCAAATTGGTTTATGGACCTATAATTTTCTTAGTTTTTAATTGTCTAGCTCCTCGTATTTCTTGGCGAGATTGGTGTTGTAGCTTTCCTTTTTTTCTCTACGGTCTTCCAACTTTCTTTATCTTGCATCTCCTTCATCTCTTTTGATTGGGACATTGGTGTCTTAGCTTCGCGATCTATTGTGTTCGTCCTTTTGAAGATAGTCAGAGAAGAAGTTTGGTCTAGGAGATCTGCTTTGATGTTAAATGAAGATTTATTTTGTGCGGTATTCGAATCCTCATAACTGTTGATGCTTGAGGGGTTGTCGAGTTCACTCTTTTGTTGTTGGGCGGGGCTTTCCCCCTGCTTGTCTTGAGAGTTTTTTTTTTTCTTGCCCGATTTTTTGTGATTCAGAGTTTTCTCGAGAGTATTCTTCTTTGATGACAGTGTAATGTTTTTTTTGTGCTCCTTCCCACCATGTAGATCTGTGGTGATTTTTTCTAGCAGATGTTTTCTGGGAGGCTGTTGGGCAATTTTTGGTTAGGTGGCTTGTCTCAAAGCAGGATCGACATCTGAAGAGGACACTTTCATAATTGAGTTTCCGGTTCCACACATAGCCTTTACTTGTTAGGTGTATTTCAGCTGGGAATCTGACGCTGAAGTCCATTTCCACACAGATGCGTGCATAAGTGGTTCTAGCATATTCCTTTGTTTCCAGGCACCTGCAGTAAAATTTCCCAATTGCATTTTCAATGGCTTTTAGCGAGGAGAAATTCCAGAGATGCAAGGGTAGGTTTGGCAATCTCACCCAAACTGGTGCTAAGGTTATGACTATTGTTGAGGGATCGAAGGATGGGTTCCATCGCTTGATGAATAGGCCTGAGTTTTCCCAAAACCAAGAGCTGAAATCCATAATACATAGTCTGCTTTCAGGGTTTTCAAAATCTACTATAAAGAAACCCCTAGCACAGGGGTAGATATTAATTGCATCAGGAATTACAGGCTTCCATACCTCTGAGATCCAACTGTGAAGAGCTGTCAGTGATGGCCAAAAACCATTGAATCGACAGATTAGGGCACTTTCAGAGAACTTCAAAGCCTCATCGAGTGAGGCCTAGACCACTTGGACAATGGGAGCTAGGGCTTCACTGACGATATGGGCAGGAGCTTGCCCCCCAGAGGTGGACAGAACTGAGCCAGCAATTATTTTCACGAAGCTGGGAGCCATCTGGAAAATGCTCTCCTACTGAGTATAAAATGTTTCTGAAATTTTTTACAAAAGGGAGTCACACAGGCCTTTCAGATCTGTGTCTCAGATCTGTAATATCCAACCACAGACCGCAGAAGATACACTGTCCTCCACATCCAATCAAACCACGGCCCAATCTTCACTCTTAATGAGCGATATCTCCATGAACAAAAGAATCTCAAGGGAGATCGATCCTGCAGAGCTCAGGACCTCTATTACATATTTATTGATACATAAAATCTCAAATCATAAAGATGCGTGATGCTAATATGGATCTTAATTCAAACAAAATGAAAACCTGATATAGAGACAAAAACCCTAGATAACTTCACACAAACTTGAGGTCGATCACAGCATAAAAACGAGTGCAAAGGGCCGCAGAAGGCCACATAAGATTGCCGAAGAAGGTTGTAGAGAACTGTCGAAGATTGCCGAAGAAGGCCGCAGAGAACTGTCGAAGATTGTCGAAGAGGGCTGCAAAAGGTCGCAGAGCTCAGAAAGCTGCTTAGATTGCCGAAGAAGGGGCCACTATATATATATATATATATATATATAATATATTAGATATATAGATATATAATTATTATTATTATTATTATTTACTAATTAAGCAAATCTAGATTTATCTTAATTCCTGATCTATCAATCTACGAAGTGTTGAGAGAGATTAAATTTATTCAGATGCTGGCTCTAATGACAGTCTCCCTAATTTGATTGAAATATCTTCAATATCTGCCTCTCTCTCCCTTGCCAGGTCTCTGAGATCATCTGTCATTAAATTAACAATTTCATTCTTTTGTAAAATTCACAAGCCTCTCCAATTCAGATTGGGATCAATTCCTTTGTGCGCACAATTATAGCTGAGGAACAGAGGACCTGCCTTGCTACCACACACACACAACATATATATATATGTGTGTGTGTGTGTACTGCAATTAGAATGACAAACTCAAATCCAACTGTGACTATGTAAAGTTAATGACAACTCATAATTCAACTGCGGCTATGTAATTCATGGCATGATATGATCTACGCATAGCCAATTTAATGGAAAACTTATAAATGAATCGCAGCTATATAATCCATACATGATATGTGCACATAAACTTTAAAGCACTCAAGATTACTCCACGCATACAATCATGAGGCTTATGGCTTTTGCGCGCAGTGGTTTATACGTACAAATCCTGAATTGGCGAAGGAATTCGCGAAATTGTTATCAAATCGATTAAATCAACTATTAAGAATTCCGTTGTCCAAACAAACAAGGCCCAGCGATTTATATGCAGTTAAATTGTTGTGTTCTTACGGCTATACCCAGTCTTTTAATCGCCTGAAAATTACATAGTCCAATCATAATATCCGCCCTACAACAATCTCTTTAATACGCACACAGCATAATTATATAACCAACACCATGATTTGTACGCGCATGACCATGAAATTTATAAAGGGAAAACAAAGACATTAACTGCACATACAACCATGCCTAAACACTGCGTTAGACGTCAATCTGGCTACTTCGGATTCAATCGCTGGAGGATGCTCCTCATCCAATCACTGGAGAATCCATTTTTTCGGTATTGATACACAGCTTTAAATATATATATCACGTGTAGAAATTAGTAGCGCCCACTTTAATAACACTTTTGCACAGAACAACAATCAATTCTTGAAATCCTTACTAAATCGTGGAAATGGCGGATTTATTAAGTGAATCCAGTAATTTTCCCAATACAAATTACTACGAGACTCTGTTTTCATTCAATGAGGGAGTTCATCATAAAACTCTGGCCTCGCCTCCTCTTCCAGCATGGCGGCCAGTTTTTCCTTTTATTCATAATGGATCACTTTATTTAGTACAAAAGCAGCCTTTTATATAGTAAACTAAGGCTTTTACAATTGTCTATCTTGTGAAAGATAGCAAGTTTTATTCATCCCTCTTATCCTACTTTTTAAAGAAAATATAGCATGTTTTATTTTTTTTCCTATTTTAACTAGAAAAAACATAGAGACTGTAGGCTTTTTCTTTCGGAGTCGAATGCTCCTGCATCAGAACCTTAAGCTGAACCCTCATCTATTGTTACAAGATTTCAGGGATCAAATCTTAGCAATAATCTAAAAATAAAACATTCTCTCTAATTTATCTGCTGGGAACTTTGAAATGCTTGCAAGTATCTTGCCTTCAAACCTAGAATTGGTTCACTAGTGCTCATGTTCTGCCTTTGCTTTTTGATACCCAAAAAAAGCTCATCTTATGCCATGTGTTGAATTTTAGTTGTAGCATGTCTTTGATTACTTGAAATATGTTGTGTGTTGCCTTGAATTATTGAGTCGCTTGTGTCAAGTTCCTTCGAATTGAATTTGAAATGCTCTGCCTCTTGTCTTAGGTCTTAAGAATAGAGAATGTAATCCTATGCCTGCTGATTTTCTGCCTTGGTACTCTGAAGCTAGTGAATACTCCCTGTTATTTCTCCCTCGGTGTTTTGCAAACTGCTGAAGAGAATTCTGAGTGAGATAGCTCGATATAGATATCTGAACCACTTTCAACACTCCACAACAACACAATTGTTGCAATACAAGTCCTTGCTTTCATGTGTATTTTGCATTGATTCTTCTTTCAATGTGGAGGTTTTAATCAATTTGGTTTGATACACCAAATGAAATGAGGTGTAGTGTTTTCCAATTGCTGCATCAACTTGAAAATTTACCCCTAAAACCACTAATGGATTTCGAGGGAGGGGGCTTGGTGGTATGTGGTTTCAAGCCAGGGGGTGAAAAATTCACCATAGATTGCCACATATACAAACATGGTTTTATCAAAACCACTTTTCAGATCCCCCCCTCTTTGTTGAACTTTGGAAAACACGAGGGGTCCGCAATGAATGATGGTCGTTGATTTATGAGCCTTAGACCCTAGGGCTTAAGTAGAAACTATATAATCAGTGCCAAGGGACCCAGGGCCAAAACCTTTTTGGGGCTTAAGCCCTTAGGCTAGAAAAGGGGGCTGATTCTTTGAAGTATAGCATTAAGATAATCCTTTGAAATAATACTTCGGGACTTAGTGGAAAATGGGGTCGATTCTTTAGAAATGTTGAAAATAGCAACAAGAAATGATAAAAATGGAATCCAAAAATTCCAATTTTAATCTGTCCTTGAATTAAAATTGTGAATTAAAAGGAAAATTTAGTCTCATCAGCTGCTTAGAAATAATTAATTAAGTTATTTTGACTTAATTAGTTGGAGAAATACAAGTTAGAAGTCTTTCTGAAGTCATGCAAGAGTTATCCCTTAAATTAAGGAGATAAGATTGAGTTATATTTGAGTTGTAATTAGTTAGCTCAGTTTACTGAGTTAAGTCTAGATAAATTAGTTCCAAATTGTTTGAGGAACTAATTGTGAGTTATCAGTCAGTTGATACATGCATGCACTCAAGTAGTGTACTCCAGTTAACTAAAGATTCCCTCATCAGAAACTCATGCATGTCTATTATGAGAAAGACCCAGTTGAGATGAAAGTCAAGGACAATGTACTATCAGTTGCATGTGTTTTCTTATAAAGGAAACTCATGCATGCGGTCAAGGTAAGGTTCCTTGAGGATTGCACAGTTCTGACAGTGTGTGAGAGCAGTGTTCCATTGGGTGAAGGAGAATCATCCCAGAGGAACTACACAAGGAAATAGGAAATTGGAGGGTAAAGGATAAGGCTTGTGAGAAGCTTTGATTGCTTGTGAGTATCTATGAGGATTGTACTGAGAGCTGGCTAGCTGTGAGAGCTAAGGATTTTTATAATCTCTATGTATTTCCACCTTGTATGATAATACAGATAGTGGGGTTTTTTAGCTGAGGCTTTCCCCAAAGTATTTTCATGTGTATTGTGCATTGATTCTTCTTCTTCTGGTTATATGTGTTCAACTTGATCTTTCTCAATCTTTAAGCTTCCGCAAATTGATAGTAGAAGTAGATTATAGTATTTTGCTTTCGTATATTGCATTATCGAGTTAATCTACAGTCATATTTTCTACATAGTCTTAGAGTGATATTTGTAGAGATTTGGCAGAATTTCTACAAGGGTATCAGAGCCAAGTTTATCGGAGCCGTGAACAGTATATGGAGAAGAGAATTCGAAGTTTGAAGTTCGGGGTTGCAGGTGCAAATCGAATTCATATCATACTTCAAATTGAGATGGGACATTATGCGACTAATTGCCCATTGAAGAAGTCTAAGAAGGGATCCTCAGAAGGATCAGAAGGTGAGGCATTAGCCTCTGAGTTCGAAATGGAATTTACCCTCATCACATGCATGGTGTCATCGATGATGGGTTGTGTCTGGTATATTGACAGTGGAGCCTCATTCCACATGACCGGTGATAAAAGTTTATTCAGTGCCTTGGAGGAGAAAGACCTCAAGAAGTGCACAGAGATGGGTGATGACGAAAGGTATAGTGTTTCAGGAGTGGGCATAGTTTCTTTTCATAGGGAGCATGGAGCTCCTATCACCTTGACATATGTGATGTATGTGCTTGGACTGAAGAAGAACTTGGTATCAGTCGCGGTATTAGAAGACCCTGGCTATGATGTGTTTTTTGGTAAGGGAAAGGTTTTCCTTAGACACATCACCATGAGACAGGTGAAACAGATCGGTTCACGAGTTAAGAACCCGTATGCTCTTGAGGTTCAAGATGCATGAAAATCCTTAAGGAGCAAGGCAAATGTTAGAGACTTGGTGGTTGAGAGGGTGAGTAAATTACCTCTCAACATGTAGCCCCAGAAGAAGTCTCAGACAATTGTGGAGGAGCCACAATTGGAGAGGAAGAGAGGAGACCGAGTGAAGAGATCCACTCATGCAGATACCTCCATTAGGGGGGAATTTCGATCCAAGTGGGAAGAGGGATCACATGCAGCCATACTGCCAGGTGTGAGGTGGGGCGATGTGAAGTAATAGTCCCAAGAAGGCTGAAATTGGGCAGGGTCCATTGACAGGTTTTATCTCATGGCTCGTACCTTGCTACGGGAGCCCAAAGTACATAGTAGCAGGAGGAATCAGTGGGATTGATGCAGTCAGAGATCAAAGTGACAGAGCTAGAGCAGTTAGATACTGAAGAGCGCAGAGAAGGATTGACAACAGTGTAGAAAGGCAGAGTTAGAAAAAGCGCAAAGTTTTCAGTTGACAAAGGCAATAGCAGTCAGAGATTTTGATGACAGATGCATCATACTGATTCAGGTTGGATGTTTTTTTTGTTTATGGAGTTGTTGGAGCAACAACACTAGAGAGAAGTGTTGCATGCATAACATTCCAAATGTTCACGATCGGGATCGAGTTGAATTCCTTTCTTGTTGAGAGGGAGTGTTGAAAATAGCAACAAGTAATGATAAAAATAGAATCCAGAAATTCCAATTTTAATTTGTCCTTGAATTAAAATTGTGAATTAAAATTGAATTTAGTCTCACCAGCTGCTTGGAAACAATTAATTAAGTTATTTTGACTTAATTAGGTTGAAAAATTCAAGTTAGAAGTCTTTCTAAAGTCATGCAAGAGTTATCCCTTAAATTAAGGAGATAAACCTTAAGTTAAGGAGATAAGATTGAGTTATATTTGAGTTGTAATTAGTTAGCTCAGTTTACTAAGTTAAGTCAAGTTAAATTAGTTCCAAACTATTTGAGGAACTAATTGTGAGTTATCAGTCAGTTGATGCATGCATGCACTCAACTAGTGTACTCCAGTTAATTGAATATTCCCTCATCAGAAACTCATGCATGTCTATTCTGAGAAAGACCTAGTTGAAATTAAAGTCAAGGACAATGTACTATCAGTGGCATGAGTTTTCCTATAAAGGAAACTCATGCATGCAGTCAAGGTAAGGTTCCTTGAGGATTGTGTAGTTCTGACAGTGTGCCAGAACAGTGTGTGAAAGCAATGTTCAACAGGGTGAAGGAGAATCATCCCAGAGGAACTACGTAAGGAAATAGGAGCTTGGAGGGCAAAGGAGAAGGCTTGTGAGAAGCTTTGATTGCTTGTGAGCATCTATGAGGATTATACTGAGAGCTGGCTAGCTGTGAGAGCTAAGGCTTTGTATTATCTCTATGTATTTCCACCTTGTATGATAATACAGATAGTGGGGTTTTTTAGCTGAGGCTTTCCCCAAAGTATTTTCATGCATATTGTGCATTGATTCTTCTTCTTCTGGTTATATGTGTTCAGTTTGATCTTGCTCAATATTTAAGCTTCCGCAAATTGATAGTAGAAGTAGATTATAATATTTTTCTTTGGTAAATTGCATTATCGGGTTAATCTACAGTAAAATTTTCAACATAGTCTTAGAGTGAGATTTGTAGAATTTATACAAGAAATATTATGCTACATGGGACCACATAATATGCGCTTGGGCCTTTATAATATCGAGACTTCGTAATCAGAGATTTTATAACGTAGCACTTGGTTTCACCCTCCAGGACTTGCAATCACCGATCACCTTTCGTGTTTAGCCCCGGTCCTTTAGCTCTTCACGTGACCGCAATTAAGCCCTCATATCGAAGCTCCTTTTCCTGACAATTTGTAATCGAAACTTTTAAAGTGTCACAAGTTGCAAAACGTCAACTACGAACACTAATCACCTTTTGTGTGTGGCCCTTGGTCCTATGACTCTTCATGTGCCCATGTCTAACCCTATTATTGGAGCCCCTCTCCCAGAGGTTTTCAATCGGAGGTTTCACTCTAATGCACAACAAGCCTCAATCTTCGATCACTGATATGTGATTGTTGATGTCATCACTGCCACGTGTCATTACGTAAGTGGTGACGCATGTCACCCATTTTTCGCCGCTTATGACCCTTGAAAATGCCGAATCCACCTGCCACGTGTCCATCGTACGACTACGTCATTGCTGACGTTATCCTCCACATGGCCCTCACCGGATCCAATCGCTAACTGCCACGCATCCCTTTGGGAGGAGAAAGAAAAGGCTCAACCTTACTCGATTTTGCGATGAATTTCCTTTAAATTTGCTTTTGGCGTTTCTCGGGACTTTAACACTAGAGGCCTATTTCCCTATGATTTAACACTTCAACACAACATTTCTTCGATAATGTGATATGCAATGTCCCTTTGGACCTTCCATGATCAATTGCCAATACCGCGGGACCTCCGATCGTTGGGATCCAGGACTCAACACTTAGCGTTTTTCCTTTGATTTCTGGATTTTGAAGGGTGAACTTCAACTTGTTCTATCTTTTGATCCAGGAGTCCATTTGGGGATTCTATATATCGTTTGAAAGTTAATTCAGAGTACTTTCCAATGGAGAAGGTCTGATGAATATCTGAGTCCTTCCAATGCTTGAAAAATGACCTCAAACTTCCCTATATTATTTATTTAGATTTCCAAAGAAAATTTATATAAGCCCGAGTATTTAGCCAAGAGGTACACTAGCTAAAATTCAATTTTTTTGTAACTTTCAAAGGTGTCAAAATAAGTTACAACAAATACGAAAAGAAATTCATGAAAATTTTTAAATATATAACTTACATCAAAAGTAAATACTCTAAGTGAACTAATTCACTTTTAATTTGAAGAGATTATAAATAACAAACCAAATTGATGGAATTAAAGATTCTGAATTAAGCAATGCAAAATGATTGATATTAAGAAGTTCAAGAACAAATTTAAATTGGATTCCATGAAGGAAGGAGGATTCAGAAGAAGTGAAAAAGCCCAGGAAGGAGGATTAAGAAAGAATAAAAAAAGAGTTATAAATATTTTACTTTTCAATATAATAAATATATATTATATGTATAAACACATTAATATTTGGTGGACAAAATCTTAGAAACATTTTTCATATAAAAATGATATCACTATTTAATTACAGAAATATAAATGATGAAAAAATACTATTAATAATTGGAGATAAAACCTATCAAAAAGCTATAAAAACACTTGTGGAAGGAACGAAAAAGCCAATATCAATAGAAATCTAAAAATCTACAGATATTTATTGCTATAACCAGGGAAAACAATATATGAGTGAAAAAAAGCCTATAAACCGGATAAAAAAAAATATGTAACTCATAACACATAATCTTTACGTGAACAAAACCTTAAAACATTTCATAATTGAAAAAAAACAAATTAAAAATACTTAATATTATTAATTATATATAAGATAAAATATATCAAAAAGACAATAAAAACTTTTAATGGAAAATCCAATAATAATGGAAATGCAAAAAGTGATAGCTATTTCAATTCTTAACAAGTGTTACATAGTCGCCAGCCTTGCTTAGTTTAAATATGGCTAAATTACAATAAAAAGGTTGAATTCAAATTAGTCTTAAGGTTTAGAATTCCATCAATTTAAGTTTTATTGATTGGTAAAGCCTTGAATTGTGCAATTAAAAAGTTAGACCCTCATTTCAATGCCTATGCAAACATAGCTTTAAAAAACTATAATATATTATACTTACATTACATTTAAATAAGGTTAGTCCTCCAAATTAAAATTGTGTTCCAAATAAAAATATATATATTCTTAAAATTGAACTAAAATATTCAATAAAAATTCTTTTAATTATTATTAGTTTATAAATAACAATATTTTATTTTTAAAATTTGAATTTATTTAAAAATAATAATAATATTAATTATTAATTAGTTTATAAAATAATTATGTTTGTTTGAATTAAAAATTGAAATTTAGGTTTTAACCCCCACATATATATATATTTGATTAAAAATTTTATTGAATTTTTAATATAATATACACTTAATATTATAAATTTTTAATAAAATTTGAATTAAAATATTAATTAATTTTTTTAAATTAGTCATTCGTTATAAAAAAATATGATATGAGGAGTATGTACATTACTTAATAAAAAAATAATTAATTACCAAAATTACATTTTCCAGGTTTGTATAATAAATGTTAGAAATTTATCATATAACAAGGATAATACTAATAACTTGTTTTAGTAAAATATATATATAAAATTTAACTTTACTAACATAATAAGTTTGACTGAACTAATTAGATTTAACGCAAAACTTATTGCGTGATACTACGACGCGGGGATAATAACAAAAAATAATAATATACCCAAAAAAATATGAACAAAAGAAGTTATCATAACTTTTATGACCAAAGTGAATCACATTAAATTCAGCAAGATTAAAAATTACGATAAAAAATAATAACATTATGATATACAAAAGCGGTTTTATAAACCAAGATTGAAAATCATGATGGGAAATAATAGCATCATGTTACATAAAACAAGATTGAAAATCACGCTAAGAAATAATTACAGTATTTTACAAGTTTTTGAAGATGATATAAATAACCGTATTCGAAATACGCATATACATGTTGGGTTGTTGTTCGCAATGATTGTAAGGAATTTGTTCAGTTGTTGTCGGTTGACGTAACATATGTATGGATATTGTATCTCAGCTGTAATATAATTGTATCATGTTGTAATATAAAGCTTCTTCTATGGGGATTTCCCCTTTGAAAAAAAAATATAAACACCCAACTTTCATGGCTAATATTTTTTAAGCATTTTCAAACTTTTGCTTTTAACCCCTTATATTATGTTTGAGAATTTCCAATAATTATTGGAGAATTTTAG
>APFE031601405.1:0-12077 GCA_000404065.3 Pinus taeda | reverse complement strand
ATCGTATGCCAAAGTTACGACCCCAGGAAATTGATGTACCAATTTACCCAAAACGGGGCCCACAATTTGGCGTTTCATATTCTAAGGGTCGGTTTTGGAATGTGAAGGGTTTTACATTGTTTCTCAATAATAAATAGGCCTTCGAGCCTCATTGTAACACAAGTTCGGAACAGTTCAGAGACATGTAGCCACACATCTCTTCTCAGAGATAAGCTACCATAGTCCTAGCTGGTTTATTTCCAATTCTGGTTGTAAGCATATTTCGGTATTTTCCATTAATGAAATGAAGTGTTGTTTCCGCTGCATCTCTTTATTTATGGTTATCACATCTCTGTATTTATGGTTATCTCTGTAATCTATTGCGTTCCTATTTAGATCCGGATCACACTATGCCTTCAACACTTTCTCCTTTTGATTTTTCTTTTTGCTCCTTTGACTTGTCTATGTTGGAATCCTCATCTATGGCTAAAAATAAGATCTTTCTTCTATCATCGTCAAAATTGTATTCTTCTTCCTCATAATTTTTTTATCCTCTTTGGAATAGACATTTTTCTTTGTTTGAAGATTTTCCTATAAAGACCCTTTTTCTGGGTTCTTCATCATCACTATCTTCCTTGTAAGGACACTTAGCAACAAAATTTCCTATCTTACCATAGTTAGAATAGATGAAAGGTAATTTACGTTTGAATTTGGATTTTCTCTTTAGTTTTCAGACTAGCTCAGCCATTTCTATACCAGATTCATCACTAGAACAATCATGAAACTTGCATTGTCTTGACTTATTAGATGCTTTAAATGCTATTTCCCTATGTGATGATTTTCTCTTCCTAATTTCACATGCAGTGAGAACTCCATGAAGCTTGTCCATTTTCAGATTCTCCAAATCACTTAATTCTTCTATGTTAGAGAACTTTTCCTAAAAATATAGAGGAAGAGACCTCAATTTTTTTGAACAACTATTGCTTCTTTAAGTTCTTCATCAAATCCTTTGAGATAATTAACCACTTCATCTACTTGAAGGAAATAACAACAACGTCTTCTTCATCATTGATTTTTAGGCCTTCAACTTGTCTTTGGAAAGTCTGAAGCCTTGACTTCTTCACTTTGTCATCTCCTTCATAGTTGCTTATAAGCTTGTCCCACATCTTTGAAGCTGATTCACATTGCATAATGTTAAAAAATTATGAATCTAGAAAGACACTTAAAATGGAGTTCATATATTTTGAATGGGAGACATAAGCCTTTTTCCCATCTTGATCAGTTGGAGGAGAGGATGGGACCTTATGTCTATTTGTAGCAAATTGCGAAACTTCAACACCAAGAGACATCAAGTGTGTTCTCATTATTCTCTTATAAAATTCTAAATTTGTTCCATCAAAGAAAGGAATTTTGATTGATACTTCTCGACTAGCCAAGGTTTCTTGTAAGATCTTCTTCCAGCTATTAGATTGCTCTTGAAGAAGCTTGCTATGATACCAATTGTTGGAAATACTAAGAGGGGGGTGAATCCATATTTCATTACTTTTGACAATTTTTCACTTAGATAATCTTGAAATTGAATTAAAATCACATTATTAATCATCCATAATGTATGAACATAGAGATATAAGTGAAAATCAAAATATGAAGAATAAATACTTGAAAACAATATTTAATTTATTACAATCTCTTGTGGGGTCACCAATCCTATGTAAGCACCTACTTACAAAAAATTATAGGCTCCAACCTGTTAAGAAAATGAGGACACGAATCCTTAGTAAGCACCATCTTACAATAATTGTAGGCTCCAACCTGAATTCAACCTTAAATACAACATAACATGGACTTCAAATCAAGCCTAAACTAGATCTTCAAATAGTAGGACTCAACCTTGAAATTCAACCTTCAAATAGTAGGACTTGTACCTTAAAATTTGGCCTTCAAACAACGTAACTCATCCCCTAAAACTCAACCTTAAAAAAAATAATGCTCAGCACCAAAAAAATAGGCCTCAAACATTAAAAAAACCCTTCCCAAGTACAATGCCAAAAACACTTCAAAATATGTGTGAAAACCCTTCCATAGAAGGTTTCTTCAACTCAACTTCACTTCACTTCTTAGTTCACGAGGTGTGGATTCCAGACCTGCTCCTTCACTGTACTTAAACCAAAAATTCAATTCTTTAGTTGATTGGTTATAAATTCTCTTTCTCATGCCTATTTATAGTGGTTTTGGACCATGGGGCATGTCTTACTTGTCCATTGGTTGGCCCGACTGGTTT
The DNA here is from genome assembly GCA_000404065.3 of Pinus taeda. Taxonomy (NCBI): domain Eukaryota; kingdom Viridiplantae; phylum Streptophyta; class Pinopsida; order Pinales; family Pinaceae; genus Pinus; species Pinus taeda. Next base: position 9,817 of record APFE031601405.1, on the reverse strand, counting down.
GGCAGAATGTATAGTGAATATTCAAAAAATCATTTCTACTAAACTGTGAGGAGTTAGAAGGTGTTGCATATAATACTGAAAGGGTACCAAAATATGCTTTCCAAACATATATCTTATGCTCCCATTTGAGATATGTAATTGGAGTAAAAATTCCTTCAGATATAGGGTATCAAAGTGGAGTCTGCCTATACTAATTTGGTTGGGTCATCTTCAGAAAATATTTCATATATCCTCATTTTTGAGGAATTAGAGGGATGCCATATATTATTAGAAATGTCTCAAAATATGCTATTTGACTATGTAATTTTCTCTTTCATTTGGATAACCTTTGGCACCATAAACAAAAAATTTCAACACTTTCCCAAACAACATTTTTCATTTTCCTCATTAAGTATGTATGCATTGCCTGGAGTTCTTACTTCCTATGGTACTACCTTCCTCATGTTTGCCTTCTTTATTTCACAACCTTTGCAATGAAAGGTGACATCGTACCCTTGTTCACACATTTGGATCACACTTAACATGTTATTTTTGAGTCCATCTACATAAAGAACATTATGAGCCTTACCATTTCAATTATCCAAACTAACTATGCCTTTACTCATGATCTTGCTAGGTACATAATTTCCAAAAGTAACTCCACCATTATTACATTATTTTAATTATATGAATTTATTCTTGTCATTATTCATGTGCTTTGAACTCCCACTGTCCACATACCATTGGCTACTTTGGTTTTGAGCATATAAAACAATGCCACATTCTTCTTGCTTTCATGGCTTCTTCTTTTTCCACGTCTTAGTCTCTTCATTTTCATGCTTGATATAAGGGGGTGATATGATTTCTATGGTTCTACATTTAGCTATTTTATGTCCATAATTATGAGAATTATAACATTCAATGTGATCTATCAAAGGAGTCAAGGGATTGTTGCTTTTGGGGTTGTTCCTTTGTGAGTTTACCAATTTGATATCCCTAATCCTTGAGGTTTGATAAGATTCTTTACTTTTATTTATGATATGATTATTTCTAAAAGAAGCTCTACAATTAACAACCTTATGACCATAAATGGTACAAGAATAAGAATATCCATAGAATAGATTTTGGTACCTAGGAGTAAACAACCTTTGAGGAAAAGTTCCTCTGATTCTTTGTTGATTGCCTTTTTGAGGGGGTTGTGGCTTTTGCTAAATTTGTGCTTCATATTTGTATCTATTTGAATTTTTGTTGTGAATCCTCTTTTGTTGCATTTGAGCGTTGTTGGTGTCTCTACTTGCATTGTCATTAGATCCTTTGAGCTTTTCAACATAGGAATTGAGATCTTTATCTTTAGATTTCTTGGTACTTGTTTCTCCTTCACAACTTAGACCAATTATGATGAAGGAAGATCTTCGAACACTTAAAATTTCATCTAATTTTCAGATCTTTTGATATAATTTAAATTATAATTCAACTAACCCTTGGTCTTTTCTAGTTCCTTTCCAGTGGACACTATTTCTTCCTCTATCTTCTCACATTCCTTTGTCTTCCCTTTCAGTTGTTCTAGGAGAGTGTCTTCAATCTTCTTGGGTTCCTCTAACTCTATTATTAGAATAATGAGTGACGAATCTTGAGATTTACGCTCTTTTGTTTCATACTTCACCAATAGATCCTTTTGCTTCTTGTTCCTTTTCTTAAGTCTGTCTATTTCTTTCAGCTCACTGATCAATTCACCTCCAAGATCTATTTCAACTTCTTCTTCACCTATTTCATATTTGTCTTAAACTTTATCTTGGGTTTCTATAGCTATAAGAATGAATTCATTTATCTTTTCTTCATCAGAAGATTGCTCATCCTCATCTTTTGAGGAGCAACTATCCTCTTCAAAATAAAATCTCTTCTCAAAATTCTTCTCCTTCAATTTTCTAGATTTCCTCTTCTTTATCATCATATTCATTTTCATCCTTTTTATAGTGTAATGCCCCACTTAAATCTTATCCTACAAATTTTGTTAATGTTTACATTATCTAAAAATATTGAGAAATATAGGTCTAATATAAAATTCATGATTTCCATTATTTAAATTCTCCACTTACCTTCTCAAATTGAATATTGGGTAGAATTTGGTCTCCTTCCATTATTTCAAAATGTATGTATTCATTCCACATTACCAAATGTACCCTCACATTTATTAAGGAGAAGACATGGTCCTCTCCATGTAATTACATTTCACATTCCCCCATGTACCCTCACATTTTCTTAGGAGAAGACATAGTCCTCTCCAACTCATTATCAATAAATATATTCATTTCACATTACCCAATGTACCCTCACATTTACTAAGGAGTAGAAATGGTCCTCTCCATGTAATTACATCTCACATTTCCAAATGTACTCCTAGCTTACTTGGGAGAAGAGAAGTCAACTATAGGGATGGGTGAGAAGTGAATGACATTAATGAGAGGTGGTTGAGATGGAGAAGGGAAGGAGGGTATAAAAAGGGAAGGGGGAAGGGAGAAAAGGGGGGAGTTTTTGGGGGAGGTTTTGCTTATTATTTTGGGGGTTGGTTGTGATTGTTTGGACTTGTTATGATTTTGGGGAGACCTTGGAAACCTATGGAGGTTTCTTGGGTTTGAGAGGAGGAAAGTATTGTTATCTGGTTTTGCACATTCTTCTTGAGGACACACTATATCTGGTTGGACTTGGGCACGAAGGGCTAGGGAACCTGTGGAGGTTCCCTGGGCTAGGAATTGTTTCCTAGTTGGCTGGGTGGTAAATCCGGTTGGGGCGGTGAGAAGGAGCGTTCAGCTGGAGCTATACGACAAAGGTATCGTCATCAACCGCCGGAACATGTATTTTTCCATGAACTACTCTTGTTAAGTTGATATCAATGTAATGCTCATCTTAATTTATGTTGCTTATGATAAAATGATAAGATGTTAAATGTTTAAAACTTTGTGAGAAGGTCAGCAAGCTCCTTTTATTTCTTGCAAATCAACAGTAAAATAGATATGTTAGTGTATAATGGATTGAGGCTCTAATAATAGGAATCAGGTTCTTACATATAGGGACATTTAGAATAATAATGACCAAATTTACCATAGTTAAAGCACTTAAAGGGTAACTTACCTTATACTTACCAAATTCTCTCTTTAGCATCCTTACAAAATTTTCTTCTTTAACCCATAGACATGATGTGTTTGATGTTTCTGTTTTGCGTCATTATATTTCAGATCCTTCGCATGTTATTGACTTTGGTCATTTGTAGGTTTCTGACAAGGGAACAGTGATGGCCAAACTAGTTCGCATACTAGACCAGCAAACTTTGCATCTTAGACGATAGTTAGTGGACTAGGTTAAGGTCCAGCGGGACAATTATAGTCCCATTTCAGCTACTTGGGAGGACGCCGAGGAGATGCGTCACCGTTTTCCTTACCTATTCCAAGGACTTCGAGACGAAGTCTAGTATTAAGAGGGGGTGTATGTAGTGCCCTACTCTAGTCGACTGACAGTGATATGATACTAACATTTATTTAGCCCTAAGGCCCACACTTTATTCTTTGAGGACCTCAGGTTGATGATCTGGACACATGGCTCTATTATTATTGGTTGTGATGTTTATGTATCTTATTTATTGGTATTATGATGATTGTATCATCAATGATTACGCATATTCTCTATTGGTATTATGATGATTGTAGCATTAATGGTTATGCATGTTCTCTATTGATACTATGATGATTGTAGCATAAATGGTTATGTTTGGTCTCTATTGAATTTATGATGATGATAGTAGTAAATGATATGTATGCTCTCTATTGATATCACGATGATGATATCTTTGATGGATAGGTATGTTTTTTGTTGATGTTACGATGTTGATAGCTTTGATGGATATGTATGTTTCCATTGGTGTTAAGATGATGATAGCTATGATGGATGTGTCCCCTATGTTACCTACTTGCATTAGTTATGGTTCACAATGAACAATGATGCGAACGAATAGTTGATGTTAACGATGCTATTATGACAATGACTAACACTGAGAAACCTTGTTACCAATGATTATTGAGTATGGCAGGAAACCACCAGAGGTACTCCCATATGACGAGTTGACGACACCTGGTTTGGTGAAAATTTATATTATTTTATCTTTGAAATTCCAAGTCAATTTTGAAACCTGCTATATATGTTTATCTATATTCTAATGACATGTTAGTGGTTGCAGGCACAGATTTGTTGCTTGGTTGAATGACTCACATATGGGTGACGAGGTTATACAATTGGATGGAACTGCATGGGACGGGTGGGGCAGTGTCCTTGCTCTCACCCACTAGCACTCCCGCGTGACTTGGGCTGGAAAGGTTGAAACACCTTCACCTTGAAGATCACGATGTCACGAGGGCAAGCCCCAAAGTTGGGTCGCTCATGAGGATTTTACTGGGGGGTGCACATCAAGGCAAATTCCTTTATCTCCGACACCATTAGTCTCACTATAGCAGGCAACATAAGAGATGATAGTGGTCTCTGTTGTTGCACCTATAATTTCTCCTTGTAGCCACTAAATGATTGAAGGGCAAGTGGTGTGGCATCCTTGGAATTTTAAGGGAACTTCTTAAAGGGCACGATCAGCTTGGCACCCTTGGCATCACAAATAAACTGTTAGGTGTGACACCCTTGGAACTTCAAGGGAACTTCTTAAAGGCTATGACCAAACTTGACACCCTTGGAATCATTAAAAATAAATAATTTAATAAATATAATCAAGATATGAAAACCAAGTAAATTCACATCAAGGGTAAATGATGTTAGAAACCGAGGTAATTAAATCAAGAATAAAACTTGGGTTAAGAGGATCATAGGAAGAAACAAAATATTTTGCCTTAAAAACTCTACCTTTTCCATGTTGGAAAATATTAGGTAGACAATGTAGTTTAATTAGGTAAAAAGGTGAAAGAGGGACATAAATGTAATGATAAATATTAATCTTAAAATAGCTAAACCTAATTAATAGAAGAGGATGGTGAATTAAATAAGAATAATAAATTAAATTTTAGAGAAATTTAGAGAACCTCCATGTGGCAACAACCAACATAAGAATATCCATCTAAGAGATAACTTGAGTTGAATTAGGGAGTGGATAGGGGATCAAATCTTGACTTATCAGTTGACTTTAGTAATGAACACAAATTAAGGAGTAAAAAGGGGGATCAAGAGACAACTAGGAGAATAAATAGGAATCTTATTGAAGTGAAGAAAAATATTAGTTTTAATTTAAAATTTAAGTAAATGATTTTGGAGACCCTTGACGAGAGAGTGACACATGTGTGGGTGAATAATCAAACTATTGAATTATAAAAAACAATTAATTATGCATGAAATTCCAAGTGTCACCTATGAGGACTCCTATAAAAGAAGGGGCATGCCATGGGAGAAAGGACTTTTCTTTACCCGATTGTTGGATGGATGAGACTATGTCAGACTAGTGACTATGAGCTATAGTGAGTTTGGTGAGGTAGAGGAACTTAGAGAGGGGACTCTTGAGCCCAGGAGTGCTCTCCTCTACCAGTTAATACATTCTTCCATTGTACAACCCCATTGTAACTTGGGGGTCCGTGGGGAAGGAGAGTACCGAAGGAGTAGGCTAGGAGGTCAACCAGTGGGTCATTACATTCGGATTAAGCATGTCAAAATTCACACTTGGAGGCGACCGACAAGAAAGGAGGGAAAACAACAACAAGTCAAGTTTGAATCTCCTCTCCTGGTGAACGATACCTATGTTGTTATAATATTCTTTTGTATCATTTCATTATGGTTTTAGTTAATAACATGTAATTAGATGATATGTTCAATGAAGTGAAATTCAAGAAAGTTTTATATAATTCTTAATAATTTTTGGGTTCCCAATGATATTTTTCTCATGGTTGTATTTTAGCATTTAAAAAAAAATAAAAAAATTATAGGGTTGGTCCCTACAACATGTCTATCCTATGTAGCATACTTCTCCTTGAATTTCATCAAAAATATATATATTTCCTAGAGTCCTTATCGCTCTTCCCACTAATCTTCCATAATTAGTCTTCCTTATTTCACAATCATTAGCACGAAAAGTGAGATCATAAACTTGATTACACATCTAGTTGACACTTAAAATATTGTGTTTGAGACCTTCAACATACAAATCATTTTGTGGCTTATTCCTACCATTTTCAAGGCTTACAACACCTCTTCCAACGATTGTTGCAGATCCATTGTCTCCAAAAGACTCATTTCCTCCTTTTTCTTCTTTTAGAGTAATACATTTCTTTTGATATCTAGTGATGTGTTTGGAAAACTGAATATCAATGTACCACCAACTTTGATTGTTTCGAGCATACGTAACCATTCTACATTTTTTTGTTGGTGATTTTTTTGTTTCTTCAAAAACCCTTCTCTAGACATTGTAGGACATTCTCGTGCCATATGTCCAAAATGGTTGCATATGTAACACTCTATACTATACTTGGATAATGAAGGAAGTGAATTATGATTTCTATTATTATTAATTTTTTTGTGGGTTGAACACCCACAGGGGGATTTGAATGAAGCGACAAAACTTATAATCGTTGTCGCTTTTAATATAAAATACACAAATGTATTTATAAATAATATTTTATTAATATATAAAGTGTACAAAGATGATGAATGTTACAATGAGGCCCTACTTGTATATCTAGGTAGGTGTCCTTTCATGACTGGGCATGTCTTTTAGACACGCATTTTCACTTAAATAATGACTATTTAAGATAATCATTATTTGTGCGTGTATTTATTATTTTATTATTCTATATATATTATTTATCTCTATATAATGTTAATATTTGTAAACAGTTGCTCTTTCTTCTTCAAAAATCCTGGTTTCCTCAAAGCTTATATTGCTGAAAATTCCTTCTCATCTTGGTCTTTGTCATCATCGACATATGATATTGCTCGAGTCCTAGTACCTCAAACTTGTATAACTTCCGTAACACCTGCTTGAAGCCAGGGGTTATCTATGATTTTTAATTAAAAATAGTTCATATAATAATATTTAATTATAATTAATCTTAAATTGTATTTAGAATACAGTACAATAATTATTTATTATTATTTAGAAAAAAATCAGCATATCATAATATATATTATAATGCATATTTCCTTTTCCTAACTAATAATATAGTTATAAACATTATTTTAAATAATTAAAATTATATAACTTAATATTATTATATACTTGATCTTCATTATTATGTCCTTAAAGTATATTCAGACCATTAAATATATAATATATAAACGTATATAATCGATTAACAGATAGTATTTATATAGTGAATGGATCGAGTCGTGACGGAAGGGTTACGCCATTTGACCATGGTCTGGAAAAGACGACGGATGAGTTTTAATTGATTTCGGAACCGAAAAACACAAATTGACAGGGTCAGGGTCGTGTTGTCTTCATTGTTTGTATGAATCGAATTGACAATGTCAAATTCCTTCACTCACTATAATTAGTTATGCTCGCTTAGATTTCATACGAATGGTAGGAACTATAATTAGTGTTACTAGGTTGGGATCCAACATGTGGTGCAGTAGAGAAACTTCCTTCTCGATTAAGCCAAAGCTGTGGAATTTTGACGGTAGGGTTGAATTAAGTTCAACACCTAAAGAACAGACTAGAGGCATGGGCATGATGGACCTATTTATAGCGAGCGTGGGCCTTCAGTCCCATTCATAATCTTATATAACACTTCATTAATGGAATCAACCGGAATTCCAAAAATGAAATGCGTGTTGCCATTAAAGCCATCACTATTCATTGTCATTTCCCAAGAGAAGCTACCCCATAATTCTTGAAATTTTCCATCCTCATCTGCTAGTACCCCAGAAAAACCATCACAAAAATTTGTATCCAATACTATGTCCTCCATGTTCATAGCTCTATACCGAGGACAAGTAAATGGATTAGTATTCAGGGCGGCCACTGTGATTTTTACAATGGACTTGCGTGATTGAGCTTGAAAACTCTGATTCAATCGAACAAGATATAAAACACCCCCCTTCTGCAAATCAGGTTTAGGACAAAGAACAACTATACGTATAAATGCGGCCTTCGCTGGACCCAATTTCTCATGATAATACACTACTAATGCATAATTATGTACAGGGTGTAAAGAAACAACATCTCCAAGTATCTTAGTTTTGTTAGCAGCCAATGTTAGGGTAATTTTGAAACAAAAATGGGTATTGTATATTTGTCAACCACAACTATTCCCATTGTTTTAGAATGATAGGTAATCACCCTTGCTCCAGAAAAATCCTTGGCATGCACATCGTCAATAAAGGGACATGGTGGTATATATATCTCAACAATCACAAGTGTTGGCTCAATGAATCTCTCAACGTTAGAAATAAAAGTTTGACAATCATCACTTGCATTGCCACCAAATAATTCCCTTGGAATTTCAGGTCCATTTAAAGATGGTACCAATGGTTGAATTGATGTATGTTTGAAAGCATAAGAAAAGGAAGATTTTTGTAACTTTTCACCAGCAAGTTGTATTTCCTTGATTATTTCCTAAACTTATACATTAGTTTTTATTTTGGATGCAAGGATCCCCATGACTGTCAAGTCCAAAAAAATTGAACTGTAATTTATCACAGAAACAAGGTAAACTATTGAGTCATACTCCACTAAAATATCTCTTAAAATCAATATAAACATCTCTTTTCCCTTATCATGCTAATCTTCATCACTTATAGTACGATCTTCATCATTTCTAGGTATTGCACACCCAATAATGACTTCGACAATGCACTAAATTGATACTTTATTTAATGAATCTTGTTGCTCCTGTGCTAAATTGACAATTGGTGGTGTTACTAAAATCATAGAAGGTGGACTTATGGACATGGCTGTAACTGATGTTGTAGGAGACAATCTCATAGGTTCTAAAGAAGACACTTTTGTTACCATTGGTTCAGATTTATCAATTCTTGGTGTGAGTGGCAAAAACTCCCTCATTCCATTGCTATCAGAGATTCTCAACAAAAGTGGATGTGTATTTGTTATTGGTTCTGAGAATGACTCAACAATATGCTTAACACTATCAATCTTCATTTCAATGGAAACAAAACCATCTAAGCCATGCATGTTTTTTTTGGGGAGATTTTGCTTGGTCTCTATCTAATGGAGCTACCAAGCCTTCACTCTCAACCAATGGATGTGTACTTGAAAATGAGTCTAATCCATGCTGTGAAATAAATGGCAGGTTATTTGTGTCCTATGTGCTTGTAGATGCTAAAGACACAATAAAGGTACATTCATATGTCGTGAGGCCATCCAACGATGATCCCTTTGAGAATCATGGCCAACATCAGAAGCAAGTTGTCGGGGAATAGTCATTTCTACTTGAGATGAAGATGATATGTTGTTTGGAAAAGAGAGTTGTGACACTGCTATTGATGGTAATACAACTTGATGCATTGTAGTATGAGGTGTCATTACTTGTGATATCACAGTAAATGATGGCATTATTTGAAGTTGCAACGATCCAAGAACTGGAGAAAGATGTAGCATCCGCTTCCCTGCTTTATCATCTATATTATTATGATTATCCATCTCTTGTGCAATTTCTTTCTTCTTGCCTGCTTCACCCATCGTAATATTAAAATCCCAGCTTGATGAAACCCTCTCATCAAAAGTTGGCTCATGGGTATTGCGATCAATGCTTCTAGGCATTTTGTCATCTTGGCGAAGAACTTCTTCATCTTCAATTGTCACATATCCACTTTGAATTTTAGTTTCATTCATGTTACCCTG
>APFE031601402.1:0-21049 GCA_000404065.3 Pinus taeda | reverse complement strand
AATTTTTGCTGAAATTTTCTTGCTGTAAAAAGACATTTTTCAGAAATAAAGAAGAGCTCTCAAACTGGTTTTCCCTAAGAGTTGTAGGGGGTTTTTCCAGGGTCACGTTGACAAAAATTTTCAGTGTTTTAATGGTTGTTATTACTGCTGATTTTTATTTCTGCAATTTCCAGCATTCTGTAAATTTTCCAGAATTTGTGTTTTCAGCAAATTTATTTTTTTCCAGCTTGTTGAATGTATGGTTATGGGAAAGGGCATTTAACTACATGGGAGAAATAAGGAGAAACTGAAAACCGGGGTGGGAAAACAGAAATTTTAACAGATGAGATGTTGGCAGCTCTAAAACAAGAGGAGCTGAGGAGAGACTTAGTCAAGGTCAAACTTGATGAAAGCAGCAGCAGCAGTGGGTCAAAGCCCAAGGAGGAGGATAATGTAGCCCTTGCATCGAAGGGACAATACGAGCAGCGAAGACGTAAGAAGGACGTCTCGAAGATCAAGTGTTTCAGGTGTGGGGAAATGGGTCACTACACTACACAGTGTCCTCTCAAGAAGGACAAGGATGAGAAACATGATCTGAAGGCTGTGCCTGTGAAGATCAAAGAGGAGGATTTTGACATGACATTCGAGATACCTCTGTTGTAGCATTTTTTGGTTTTGGTAAGTTAGTATCAATTAATCAAAAAATGAAAATATATTTCAAAAAAATGTTAAGTTAGGATATGGACAAGAAGAATATTAAATAAAAACTGTTAGGGATATTTCATGAATAAGTCCATATCAAATAAAATGTTAGAATAGATGCCCTAAAAAATGAAGGCAAAAATAAAATGTTAGGCTAGAATGAAAAGCAAAAAATAATAAACTTTGAAAGTGTTGCAAATCCAAATGCCACTACACTTAGTCAATTTTTATTTTTGCAAATAGAGGTTGTGTGCAGATTGTTTAAATACCACACCTAGTTCATCTAATCCAATTGTACAGTTTAAGCATGATTGGATTTGATTTAAATTTTTGTCAATAGGTAGCAAATAAAATTGGCTCAACAGTTTAATCTGAGCCAATAGAGGGAATAAGGGATAGAGGTAGATTAGTCATTAAAAGGAAATATTGAGTTGCTAGCCTAAATTCACTCGGATGAATAAATGAAAATATTAGGAGTATAAAGGGTAGGTAGACATATGAGAAATTACTAGATCATGCAAGGATTTTATCCTAAGTTGTAACTTGTAACATTGGATAATTCTTACATGCGATATTGCATTTTGATTTAATTATGGATTCTTAGTACCAATGTATTTTGCAATATCCTAACTTCAAACATTCATTCACCATAACATCAAATCATCAGATCTGTCGAAATCATGACCCCACCATTACTTCCGTCTCACATGTTAAATCCCTTTCACCTTACCTTTCATCCCACATGCTCCCCCGACATCCGATGGCCCACATCCCTCTTCGGCTTTCATTTATTGTCCAAACTTTATTGGTGGGTGGGGGTCCGAAGTGAGCAGTTTCCGAAAACCGCCACCTTAAACCACCTTTAGCCTCATTTTAGTCTTTCGGGACTAAAAATCCCGAAACAACTTACCACCTCAAGCTACTCCCGAATGCGTTTTACATGCAACCATTTATCGCCACTCCATGTCGTCATCCACGTCCACTCCACGTCATTTCTCCATCCAATCAACTGTCACCTATCTGTTGTTCATTCAATTCACCATCTCCCACGAATTTATGTCCCAAAGACCCGTTAATTAATCCAGTCTGATGATTAATGCAGTTTTAATCGTTCATTCAACAACTCCGCTCCAATTTTTCCATTAAAAGCCCCGTTCCTCCATGAAAACGGTCACAAAGTACATTCTTGTGACCAAATTGATCACTCACAATTTGCCTCCTTAATTAAAACAAAATCTCAGATTGAAACATTTTAGATGGAACTTAAAGAATCTTACATTGGAAACAAATTGGGTTTGGCAAGAAAATTTTGTGGGAAGAAATTACTGAAGCAATTAAGGATATCTGGCCCTATATCAAGATAGTGTTTGATCAAAAAGACCTCTGAGAGAAAGCTTAGGAAGCTATTGATTCTGATATAATCAAGTTCCTCAACTCTAAAGATAGCTATGAGCTTGAAGAATTAGGGATAAATGACAGGATATCAACTATTTTGGAAGTAAAGAAGATCATCACCAAGAAGAACCTCATCCTTCAGTTGGAAGAAAAGTGCAACAGTGCGAATACAATAATTCAGCATTTTTTCAGTAGGATTGAACCCTTGACTAGCAAGGGTTTGCCCTCTATGCTTGTAATTAACGACAAGTTAATGCGTATTGAGGATTATGTTCGAAAGCTTATAGAGGCATGCATCAATGTAGCTTCAGTGTCAAACATAAGAGGTGCAACAACACCAAGAGTTGTGCTACATTCACTCAGGGACACCTTCTTCATTTTAGATGAGATTGGGCATATATTTCCAGTAAAATCCACTTTCACGAAGTATACAGAGATGGATGAAATTTACAGAAGGGTAATCAAAATATCTATCCTAGATAAGAATTGCTGGGAAGTATTAACTGGTTTACTAGACTAGAGGGTGACCAAACAACATTCAGCGTTTAGTAGTTTATATTCCTGATTTTGTAATTATCTATTTTTGTAAAATAGTTTAAGATATTTTCTCAGTTCTCAGATTGTATAAATAACTCTCTTTCATGAGTTATTAAGGGGTTTCACCCTTGAAGAAGCATTGAATGTACTTGACTTTTCTGAATCATTAATACAAAAGCAAATGGATTCTGAATTATGATTCATATAGTTTCATTTTTCTGTAAGTTTTTCCGGTTTTATTTCACAGTGTTTTCTTCATGTTCTTATGTTTTACAAAGATAATCAGGTAGGAGTATTTGTGTTTCAATTATTCTTATAAGCTTCTGAAGTGATCATTTATAAAGAGAATGAATTACATAAACTGTTTGTTTTATTAATTCCCTCTAAATCATAATATCATCAACATCTGTTGTAAGCTTAAGCTTATTTTGTTAAACCTTCTGAACGCAGTTTAAAGGTTTTCTTACTTGTGATTATTTAATCTTAAATTTGAAGACTGTGATAGTCAAACCACCTCTCTATTTCTTCTCACCACTATGCAAGCTATATCATTGTGTGAATTTCAATAGCAACCCTCTGTTTTGATATTAATATTATTCAAAGGGTTAGGCCTCACTGTTTTAAATATGTTTCGTACATTGGTCCTCCAAATTAAAACAAAACTCCCAAAACAATTATCTTAGATACCTTGGCATGATAGCTGACCATTATCATCTCAGAGATACTACATCAATCTAGCGCCGTTGCCGGGGATTCATATTTCATTAAGTTTTTCTGGTTCAACGATATTTTATTATTCCTTTAAGGTGATTAAAGGTCTAGACAGGTCAAAAAGATTTCACCTGGCAACTCCACTGTATCAATCTGGCACCTTCTAAGCACACCAGATCCCATTGTGAATCTGACATAGTTAGTCCTCTGTTAGATCCAGAAAAACTTGTGAGAAAGGCCAGTTCTAGAAGAAGACACAAACCATCTTCTTCTACTTCAGCCTTGCAGTCTGAAGATATATTACAATTTGATCCCTATAGTAATATTCCATCCAATCTAGAGTACACTCACCTATCACCTAGGGTTACTGAACTCCTAGGCAGGGGAGTTGGTTTCAAATCAGCGTTCTTTATTCATTCACTTGAATCTCATCCAAAACCCCCACTTCCATCGGGATCACCTAAATTTGAGTTTGACATAGGTGTTCATCTACCTGAATACAAACCTACAGACTTTATATCCCCCACCACTTATTCATTTCATTCCACTTCTGAACCACCAAAATATTCTACTTCTAAACAGCCTGAAGAGTCCTTTGCTATATATTCAAATCCACTCTTTGAAACTGAAGAGGATATTCATTCTCAAGTCCACAAGTTGGTGATTAAAACTCCTTTAAAATCATTCAAGAAGTCTCCACCTTCTTTATCTCCTCCTTCTTCACCCCCACATACTAAGTCTCCCCCTCTTTCACTGTCTCCCTCTTCCTTATCATCATCTTCACAAACATCTCATTCATCATCCTCTATTATGGCATTCCAACCCATTATACAGGCAAGATATGCAGCTTTAGGCTTACCTCCATTCCTTGATGCTTTCCCAAATGGATATTTAAAGCACCTTCCTAGATAAAATGGAGAAATAGGTACCTCAGCTGAGGATCACCTTCAAGCCTTTCTAGACTTTGCAGATAACATGAACATATAACAAGAAATTTTTTACATGAGGTTGTTTGTTCAATCTCTTGAGGGAAATGTGAGGACTTGGTTTAGGTAGTTACCTGCAAATTCCACTAGAAATTGGGAAGAATTAACAAATATATTCAAAAATCAATGGGGAGTGAAGAAATATGATCTTTACTTTTTAACCGAGTTTGAAGAACTTAAAAGAAACTTTGGTGAACCTGTCTCTAATTTTATCAAAAGGTTCAACAAACTTTATCATAAGATGCCCCCTAATTGCAAACCACCTATAACAGCAACTAAATCTAGGTTTTCAAAAGCTTTTGATGATGATTTTGTTGTGATGTTAAGAGAAAGGACTTCAAGGACTATTGAAGACATGCAAACTAATGCTACAGAGGTGGAAGCAAATAGGTCTGCCTCAGCCACTTTAAAAGCTAAAGAGGAAAAATCTCAAAGAAAACTTAACTCAAGTCAAGAGGCCTCAACTTCCTGTAAGACTAAAACTGAAGACTCTAAAATAGATGAAATAACTTCACTTCTTAGAAATATATCCAATAGAATTTCCAAGATTGAAACTCAACTTAGAACAGTTCAACAAATGGTCACTCGACCCCAAAACCAAAATCATGGTCAATACAAAATAAATCCACCATTACAAATTCTTCAAGGGCCTAGTAATGATCAACAAGTCCCAACTCCTTTATTGATAGATGATCAACAACCTAATGACAACACTATGACTATAACTGCAGATATTAATAATGGATACCTCTTTTTGTCAGACTGTTATAATTCCTCTCTCACAACAAAAGTAGGTTCAACAAGATCAAGACTCCTCACAGGCTTCCAAATACCATGCCTTTTCTGAATTCCTAATTGCAAAACTAAACAAAAGAAATGATCCTAGGCCCAGACTAAGTCCTGGAAGACCCCCTAAGGAACCCCCAACAATTGAACCTCGTACCAAAGCTGTTGAAACTCAAACAACTATTATTCGACCAGTAAATCAGTCAACTGATACCACTCAAATTGGAAAAATTGTTTTAACTGCATTTAATGTTGAAAAGGAGTTAGAAAGAGTTAAAATACCAATACCACTTTTAGAACTTTCCAAAAACCTTGGATATAAAAATCAAGTATCCAAATGGATACAAAACACCTCGGTTGATGCTTAAAGTGATATCATCAGTCTTCAAGATGAAAAACCAGCAGTTGTTTTTGGTCCTAGCTCAGATATGGTAGATGAAATAGTACCCCCTTTCTATGTGACTCTTAAAACAAATGATTCTATGTTATACAATTGTATGCTTGATTCTGGAGCATCACATAATTTTATGCCAAAAATTATCATGGATCATTTAAATCTTGACATAACTAGATCCTATCATGATTTGTACACCTTTGATTCCAAAAGGGTTCCTTGTCTAGGATTGATTAAGGATTTAGTAGCCACTCTTGCCCCAATCCCAGTAAAGAGTGTAGTCTTAGATATAGTTGTCACAGATATCCCTTCCAAATTTGGAATGCTCCTTTCAAGGTCTTGTTGTGCCAAATTAGGGGGAACTCTTCAGATGGACATGTCTTATGCCACTATTCCAATTTATGGGGGAGAGCAACTAAAGTTGTATAGAGAGGTCAGATTTGTGCACACTGTTTGTAAAACAAATCAACCAAGAAACCATCCCATATATGCAGTTGATCAAGATTTTGGTTGTTTCCAACTTTCTTCAAACCAAACACATGAAACTCAAGCAAAAATTGAAGATGTAATTGAAAGACCTGTACAAATCAGACTGATGTCTGGAAGCTATTCTTTGATGGTTCTTGTACAAAAGATGGAGCAGAAGCTAGGGTAATATTAATCTCACTGGAAAAAAGAAAATATTACACAATCATGCAAACTTGATTTTGAAGTTACAAATAACGTGGCTGAATATGCAGTTCTCCTTTTAAGACTGCAATTAGCCAAAAGCTTAAAGGTTCAAAATTTGAGTGTTTTCACTAACTCAGAGTCATTGTTAAAAAAATAAGAAATCTTTGCCAGACAAAACATCCTAGGCTTAGATCTTACCGAAATGAGGTTTGGGATTCAGTGGAAAATTTCTTCAACGCTTTTAATTTGATTTATATCCCAAGGGATCAAAATATTCATGCAGATTCCCTAGTTGTTTCTGCTAGTTCATTTAAAATCCCTGATCAAACTAATGTGCTCTATTAAATAGAAGTCAAATACAGGCCATCCATCCCATATAACCTAAAATACTGGTATATTTTTGAAGATGATGAACAGTTAAAATCTTTTCTGCAGGTTATAGATGACTTTCCAGTTCTACAAATTGATGAAAATACAATAGAAACAATTGAGAATTCAAATGAAAATGATAATTCAGATTTCAACTCAAAAATTTCCAATCATAATATCATTCAGCTGTCTAACAATTTCATTCCCAAAGGACTTATTCCTTTAGAAAAATTGTTTGATCAATATTATGTTCACAGAAACCCACAGTCAATTTCTCCACAAGATGACATAGAGGAAGTAAATATTGGAACAAATGATGACATTAGGAGCATTAAAATCTGTGCATCCTTAGATCCCCAAATTAAAGCTCAATACCTTAAGTTATTTGAAAAATACAAGGATAATTTTGCATGGAACTATGCTGATCTAAAAACTTATGATACATCAATAATACAGCATAAGGCTCCTTTAAAACCAGAAGCAAAACCTTGTCAACAGAAACTTAGGAGGGTTAATCCAGCACTTCTACCAACTGTAGAAAAGGAAATTAAGAAAATGCTAGATGCCCAAATTATCCTCCCTCTTAGATATTCTAATTGGGTTGCTAATTTAGTTCCTGTTAGAAAAAAGAATGGAGAAATTAGACTTTGTGTGGACTTCAGAAATTTGAACAAAGCATCATTAAAGGATAATTACCCTTTACCCAAAATGGATCAGTTACTTCAAATGGTTTCAGGAGCACAAAGACTTTCTATGCTTGAAGGTTTTTCAGGTTACAATCAAATAAATGCTGATCCTAGAATGCCTTTTGGCTTATCCAATGCTGGAGCAACGTTTCAAAGGGCTATGGATATAGCTTTTGTGGGTCAGGTAAACAAATTTGTAGTCATTTATCTTGATGACATAACGGTTTTTTCTAATTCTAATCAAAAACATCTAAAGCACTTGATGAAGGTCTCTGACAGGTGTAGGAAATTTGGAATATCCCTCAATCCTAAAAAGTCTCTTTTTGCTATCAAAGAAGGAAAACTGCTAGGCCATATGATCTCAAAAGGAGTGGTGATTGATTGAAAACATGTTTCTGCAATAAAAACATTGTCATTACCTAGAAACAAGAAGGAGATCCAAACTTTTCTAGGCAAGATTAATTTTTTAAGGAGGTTCATCCCAGATTATGTTGAAATTGTGAAGGACATAACTGATATGCTCCGAAAGGATCATGAAGTTAAATGGATTGTCTCTTCTAGGTATGCATTTGACCAAATCAAGAAGGCTATCTCTGAAGCTCCAACCTTGGCCAGCCCTGATTATACCAAACCATTTAGTATCTTTTCCTTTGCCTCTAAAACAGGCCTTGTTGCATTGGTGTTAGTAGTAAGCGACCAATTTTGGAATGGAATAGAAACATTGCTTAGCCAGGGAGGTTGACTTTAATAGATCATGCACTATATTTCGAGGCAAATGACTTAACCAAACATCAGAAGGCTATAATACTTAACCTTACAAATTGCAACGCATGTGTGGGAAAGACAAAAGTTGGCCCTTTTAGACTCTCACTTTTTGATTTTGCTATATCAGTGTCATCTAATTCTAAGATTGAAGTATGGACTTTGGAATTTTTTGAGTTTCATGGAGAAATGCAGCGTGATGTTTGACATGCTTTTATTAAAGAAATAATTTTTGTTTATGCATTCATTAGAGAGTATGGCCCTGCGATCAATGACCATTCATTGACTTATGCAAATGGAGAAAACAGTGGGAGTAGTAAAGCAGGAACTGGTGTTGTGCATAGCATTGTGAGACTCCAGCCTTTCCACTCCATGCAAGAAGGAATAGCCCTTGAAGATCCAATTAAGAATGCATAATTTTCTTATTTGAATAATGCTCCAAGTGGGGATCTAGTCTACCAACCCTTGCAGTTGAATCTTGGGATGGATTTCTAGATAAGAAATCTAAAAATATTATTGAGGATTTTGAGAGAAATGGATTTTCAACACAAAATGACTTCAGAGTTGGTCCTCATGTAGTTGGTTTAGATTGAAGCATATACCTCCATAGGTGGATGATATCTACATCATGGGGCATTGGGGAATCTATTGCATTTTTGAAGCACAATTCAAGGAGATAAGCACTAGTCATTACAAGAAACCTTGTTGTGGGAGATGTGAATCTAATGGAAAGGGTTACACTGAATTGCAAACAGAAAAGCCAAATGTTTGAAAAGACACAATCCACAATCAATGTTGCATTGTTAAAGGGAATTCCAAGCAATATTTACCTTTTCAAGTAGCTTATTCTACCATTTGCAGTCATTGATATCAATTTCAGAAAGCTTATATGTTGGAAGAACCTGTTGTTAACAATTTAATTTCTTGGAGTTGCATATACACTCATTTACAAGAACTGGCTTCAATATATATTTTCTTTCCTTTTGATTGTTGTGGCAATGAGAATGCTTGTATTGGAAACACTTAAAGCATAGGGATGATAAGGAATGAACTTTGGTAAAGTAACAATACCATAAAAAACACCTGCAAACACCATTCAAAATATTATTGCATTAAAGGAGACAATGAATGATATGGAAGATCACCTTCAAAAGTTAAATGTTGCACTTTTGAAGCTTCAGACAATTTTTGCATTTGGTGAAACCCAGGTTACTAATGAAGTTGTATTTTAACTTTTATGAATGGCGATAGTGTTGATAATATTACCATTCAGATATGTGTTTGCTTTCATTCTACATGGTGTGATCGCATGGGAACTTAAGTTTCATCAAAGGATGATTCTCTAGTTCCAGCCATTTCTAAAATATTTGGAAGGTTTGTTTGAAAATTACCGTCAAAATACTAAATATGAAGAGATAGAAGAGACTCGAAAAGAATTTACATACCTGCTAGTGGAAAATCAAGCCAGTTGTGGTGCGCTCAATCTACATGAGACTAACTTTGGGCAATATCCATTCCTTGAACCACAACAACTAGATCCTGAACTTTGTTTTACACAAGATGGTGAGAATTGTTAGAAAATCAGAAATGCAGAAAGATTTTCTTGTTCTTGATAATTACTTGTGATGTTTCTTACTATTACGATTATTTATATCTTCTTTCTCTAGTTCATCAAGCAATTACCAAAAGCAGTAGCACATAAAATAATAGACACCAGATGTAGGCACATGCTAGGGAAAAGCCCCCTCGAGGGAAAAACCTAGTCAAGATAATTATTCCTTTAAATTGTATTCTTTGAGACTCTTTGCCCTAGACCAACTAGACCTTATCTCCACACTAAATCAGCCTTCCAAAATTTTGACCTCTTTCCAGCAATTCCGACTAGGCAACAACTTACAAGACAACTTCTGGCAACAGTAAAACTTGGAAGACTTTGGTCTCCCAATATAGGACATGAAACAAATAAAGAGAAACACCAAAATTTCAATTTTCTTTCTCTTCTTAGAATTCCACAAACGTGCATTCACTTCGGCTCTCTAGTAGTAGACTTCACACCTTTTTCCTAGCTGTAAGACAACTCTGCACTTCTTCCCAACTATAAGAGATTTTCGCACTTCTTTCTAGCTACGTGGGATTCGAACTTGTGTGTGAGATTGATGCTCCAAATGAATTCGATGAACTTCCTTTTATAGGGTTCTTGTTAGATCGAATAGGGTCCTTAGGCCGACTTGATCTTCTTCTAGGCCGACATGGTGTGGAGGCTACATAATTCATGTTTGACTCAATACTTAATGTTTTTACATGATTCAAAGGCCTAATAAGGGTCTCTTTAAATGTACAATGAATCTATAGACAGAATAAATCCTATAACTCCTCAATGGTGACTTTGACCTAAAACATGGTGACCCAAGCATGAAACCCACGCTTTAATAAGTCACAATAATAATAATAAAAATTCTTTTGACAAGTACATTATTGAAGACCGAACATAGTTACATTTTCCAACACTCCCTCTTAACTACGGAGGTATTCTATAATATCCCTTTTCAGGGATATCCTTTGAACACAAGCAAACTCCAACCAGAGATGGATTGGGAGGGCGTTTACCAGATATGTCGCCTTTGAAAAGAGGATGAGATTTGGAGGCTACCTGGCCCTTTCCAGACTCTATCTAAGAGTATAGGAGAAAAACACACAAGCGGTATAGTAGCTAGGAAGCTCAAAGAGATAAAAAAAAAATAACAGTAGTGCAACATACAATAATATATACATGGAATATAAGCAGATACTCAAGAAATGCAGAGAGGAATGCTAAGCCATTTTATTATACTGAGTAATGAACAGAGTACAAGAGGTGATAAAAAAGATAGCACCTCGACTTGCACAAAGCAAGTGAAGAAATACACTCAGAATGGTAAGGAAATAGCCTCTCTCTGAACTGCATCCAAGCTGCCAGAGAACTGCTGTGCTGCTGCTACTGCTGGAATCAAGTGAGGATTTGGGGCTGTTCCCCTCCTTATAAAATGTTGAAACTCTGGAATTAGCCTTTGCTCAATAAACCCAGAAAAGCCCAGAAAGCTTTTCTAAAATAGCTGACCCACGAAAATCACCCCCTTGAGAATCTACGCTATCCCTCAAGGCTTTGCGCTGCCACTGAAGAGAATCCTCCAAAACTCTGCCCGAGACTTTGCCAAAATCCTCCAATATGCAAGGGCTGATCCCTTGCTCAATCTCCAAGCTCAAATCCTCCACATAAACCCAATCCGGAGCTCCTACCGAAAGATACTGCGTCCTCCTCTCTCAAGACTGCGTAGTCATCAAAATGCTCAGTTCCTCCTCAACCCCAAAGATCAATCCTCCTGCAAAAGACTAATGAAACTACCTTGCCCAAGCAGGCACTTGAAGTCCCCTGGGGCTAAGGGTGAGATCTCTGAATGGAGACACTCGATGCACTAAACAGTGCTGCAGACAGGCTAAACAACCATCGTGCTCTAAGGTTAAGTGACTAGCTGAAATGCAACATAATCGAATGCCAAAATGAGGAGGCTTCTCTCTCCTTTATAGTGTTGGCCTCTCTCAAAACCCCAAGGCCCACCTCCTCCAACGTAGCCTCTCTCTTGCCACGTGCTCCTCTCCATCTGCGCAGTCCCTCCAAGTGTCTATGTCAGCGCCCTTCTCTACGTGGTCCTTTGGCCCCCTTGGCTCCCCTTTTACGTTACAACGTTGTGCTACTAGGGAGTGACTTTATTCAAAAAGTGAGTTATGTCCCCCCTTTCCTCACGTTTTTATTTATAAATAACTATAGAAGGCAAAATTGAGCAAAATTGAATATTCCAATTAGCCATGCTAATTAGGAATATTACAGTCTCCCCTGGCAAAATGTTGCTTGTCCTCAAGCAACTGAAGTGATGGATGCTGCAAAATTTTCTCACTCTCCCAAGTGGCATCCTCATCTAGTAAATTTTTCCACCTCACCAAGAATTCCCGAACCGTCCTGCTCCACAGCTGCCTCTTCCTAGTATCAATAATAGCCTCTGGCTGCAACACCAAATGCCCCTCATCATCTGTGGGTGGTAGCTCATCTGTCACTGTCACCTACTGCCCCAATGCCTTCTTCAGGCATGATACATGAAAAACGTTATGAATCTTGTTGCCTTGGGGCAGCTCCAACTCATACGCAACCTGTCCAATCCTGCGTATCACCCTAAATGGCCCATAAAAGCGGGGCTGGAGCTTCTCAGCCCCCTTCTGCTTCAGTGACGACTGTCGGTATGGCTGTAATCGTAGGTAGACCAAGTCCCCTACCTCAAACTGTCTCTCCACCAGACCCTTGTCAGCATACAGCTTCTGCTGGTTCTGCATTGTAGCCATATTATCCTTGAGAGCTCAGAGAATATCCTGACTCTCTTGGATCCAAATCTTGGCTCTCGGAGCCTTGCTAACACCAAACATCACGTTAGCAAAAGATAAAGGATGATATCCATACAAAGCATAGAATGGTGACATACCAATGGACATGTGATGTGTAGTGTTGTAGCATTACTCCCCAAGATGCTGCCACTTCAGCCATGCTCGCTGCTGCCCACTAACATGGTTACGCAAGTAGCCCTCCAGCCACTTGTTAAGTATCTCTGTCTTCCCGTTCGTCAGTGGGTGATAACTGGTAATCAATGTCAACTACGTCCCCGCCAACCGGAAAAGCTCCTGCCAAAGCCCGCCCATGAAACGGCTGTCCCTGTCACTGGTGATGGTCTAAAGAATAGCTTGGCCAGCTGCGTTGCTGTGTAGTGTGCGGATATGGCGAAAAAATGTGTGTACTTTGTCAGTCGATCAATGACGACAAAGATACAATCCTTGCCCTATACCATGGGCAACCCTGTGACGAAGTCCATCAAAATACAGTCCCATTTCCCCTCTAGAATGGGAAGAGGCTGCAATAATCCCGCGGGATGGCTCATCTCCCCCTTGTTCCTCTAGCAAATATCGCACTCCCGGATATGCTGGAGTACGTCCTCCTTGAGGCCCTTCCATGAGAACCTCTCTCTAATGGCCCTGTAGGTTTTGGTAAACACCTGATGGCCGGCCAATGGTGAATCATGTGATGCCTGAAGTATCTTCTTCTTGAGCTGAGATCCCTCAGTCAAGAAGATCTGGTCCTTGTAGTAGATGATCTCATCGACCACCCTGTACCTGTTATCCACCACTTACCCATCCAGAACCTCACATGCAAATCTGTCCTTGGAGTACTCTACTAAGAGTCGAGCCCTCCAATCTGTGTCCAAGCTCATAAGAGACAACGCGGCTGGTCTACGTGAAAGGGCATTTGCTACGACATAGTTCTTACCCTTGACATACTCAATGTCAAAGTCATACGCTTGGATCTTACTGATCCACTTCTGCTGCCTCTCCTGTTGCTGTTTCTACTCCAAAAAGAACCTGAGGCTGTTGTGATCTGTCCTCACCCTGAACCTATTACCCACTAAATACTAGCGGAACTTGGCCAATGCATGCATAATGGCCAGCATTTCCTTGTCGTATATAGAATACAACCTCTCGCGCTGAAGGAGCTTTCGACTCTCAAAGGCTATAGGGGGACCTCCCTGCATCAACACTGCGTCGATCCCCTCTCCCGACGCATCACACTCCAAAACAAATGGCTGCGAAAAATCCGGCAATGAAAGCACTGGGTAGCTGGTCATAACCTCCTTGAGCCTGTCAAAGGCTCACTGCGTTGTATCCAACCAACTGAATGCCCCCTTCCTCGTCAGATCTGTCAGGGGTGCAGCAAGCTGTGAGAAACTCTTGATGAACTTCCGGTAGTAAGTACAATGCCAATGCATCCCCGAAGTTCTGTCACATTCCTCGGCTTCGGCCAATCTCTGATGGCCCTGATATTCTCCTCATGGACTCACACTCTGTCCACCCCTATGATGTGTCCCAAGTACAACATCTTCGTCAACCCAAACTCGCACTTGGAGAGCTTGGCATAGAATTGCTGCTCCTCCAAGATGCGCAACACTGTTTTAATGCGCTGGAGATGCTCCTCCTAAGTCCTGCTGTAAATGAGGATATCATCAAAGAACACCAACACAAACTTCCTTAAGTGATCGCGGAAGATGTGATTAATGCAGGACTGGAATGTAGCTGGGGCATTGGTTAACTCGAAGGGCATCACCAAAAACTCAAAGTGCCCATGGTGACACCTGAAGGCGATCTTGGGAATGTCTTGCTCTCTCACGCGAATCTAATGGTACCCAGATCTCAAATCAATCTTTGAGAAGAACGGTGCTCCTCTCAACTCATCCATCAACTCATCGATCTTGGGTATGGGGTACCTATTCTTCAGGGTCTTCTTGCTTAGGGCCTTGTAGTCAATGCACATCCTCAATGTGCCATCCTTCTTCTTCACCAACACCACGGAAGAAGTAAAAGGACACGTGCTCGGCCGAATGTGCCCAAGAGCCAGCAACTCCGGAATGGCCCATTCAATCTCATCCCGATAGTCCTTGGGATGGCTATAGGGGGTAGTAATCACTGCCTGTATTCCCTGCTCAAGCTCAATGGTGTGTTTAAACCCCCAGTTCGGTGGCTGTCCCGACGGAATCTCCCCAAACACTGTGGCATACTGGTCAAGGATGGACTGTATCTCTGGGTGCACCGTCTGCCCTGTAGTCCCTGCCTCTGATGCACGCAGCTCCACTCCCCACTCTACGTCTCCCTTCTGGAAGACTGCCTCCATCCGATGAGCCGAAACAGTCTGAGGCGGATATGTGTGTTGTCCCTGTATCTTCTCATGCCGCTGTGTGTTCTCATCATCCCACTCCATCTCTAGGGCCTTCCAATCTATCGTGACCTTCCCTAGAGTGATAAGCCATTGAACACCCAGTATCATGTTGGTGTCCGGAATATTGACCACGAAAAAGTGGTCAGTCAGTGTGTAGGTGCCCATCGTCACTGATAACTCTGGGACATAATGAGCACACACCATGGTCTAATCTCCTGGGACCAAAACTGAAAATCCATCGAAGCTCTTTGCTTGTATACCTCTCTGCTCAACCATCTGTGCATCGATGAAGTTGTGGGTTGCCCCACTGTCAACCAAAATTGATACTCGCTGGCCACGTACTGTCCCCCATATGCACAGCGTCAAATACTTGGGAACTCCTTGCAATGCTGCAAGGGCCCCTCTGGTAGGTGCAAAAGCTGCACCACCTACTGCTGGTGGTGCAGGTGGCAAAGGATCCTGTGCGGCATGACTATCTCCTACCTCCACATCATCCTCCTCATCCTCTTCCCTGCTGCTCTCAGAGAATACCTCAATAAAATGTGCTTTGCCAGCAGCACATCTATGTCTCGGTGCCCACGGCTCTTGACTGGTAAAGCACAATCGCTTCTTCTTCAGCTCCCTCCTGGCATCATCATCAATCTGTGCTCGTCCTGGATTCCCCTTTCAGAATCCTCACATCCTTCCCCTTAGGCTGGAAATCTTGTCTCTGGGGGTAAGGTGTTCGGGTCCTGGGTAAGGCATCTTGTAAGTCCTGGGTCCTGCTAATAGCATCCTGGAGTGTGGCTGGTCTAGTGGATTTGACTAGACCCCAAAGTGGCTCTGCTAACCCCTCAACAAACATGTAGATCCTCTGTGCCGTGGATAGATTTGGCACCATCACTAAAACCCTCAAGAAGTCTACAATGTAGGTCTGTGGCCTCCCGGTCTGTTTGAGCCTCGTCAGCTCAACAAAGTGTTGTTCCGGATCCCTCCAGTCAAACCTCTCTATCAATCTCCTGGTGAACTCGTCATATGTCGTCATTGTGGAGTGTTCGAGTGTAACCATCCCATGGAACCACCAGTCCTGGGCCTCACCATCCAAATGTAATGTCGCCACCTTGATGGCCTTTGTCTCCGACATTTGGTTAAGCTGGAAATAGATGTCCAGCTTCTCCACCCAAGACTTTGCCGATCTATTTGATGAACCATCAAACATAGGCAAGTAGAATCTACTAGCTGTGTGGTGGGTGTTTCCATCATAATAATGCCAGTATCCTCTGTGATGATCATGGGGTCTACTATCCCGCTGGAGTTGAACAAAGTCTCTGAATGAGAGAGCATCCTTGAACTCCTACCCATAGGCCTGGTACTCTACAAAATAATCACCCATATGACTGGGCTCAGTCTCCTGCTGGGCTCCGACCCCCGTGTCTGCTCCTAGGAAAGTAGGCATGGTAGAGCGTGTAGGGGCATGTGAGGCCATTTGCTGAGTAGTATCACACTGAGTGGCACCCTGCTTTGGCAAATGGTGGGATGTACTCGATCCCTCACCAACCTGGAAAACCCGTGGGTTCTCACACTGTCTAGCCTGCACCGCCGTGAATCTCTGCCCCATCACCTCGATTTGCCTCGACAGATCCTGCACTGATTTGAGGAGCATGTCCGCAAATCTCTTCCCATCCTCATCTGCCATCGGATCCTCCTGCTCTGCGTCCACCACAGTCTCCTCCTGTTCTGTGTTCACCACAGGCTCCTCCTATTCTGTGTCCACCACCTGAACACGGTCTCCCTCTCCGTAGGTGTTCTCCAACCTATGCTCAATATCTCTATATTTCCTACCTCTAATAGATGTAGGGCTTCTCCCTCGGTGTCATAGACTGCTAGCTCCACAGGCTAAGCCAGATCTATGCTCTAATACCACTGTAATATCCCTTTTCAGGGATATCCCTCAAACACAAGCAAACTCCAACCAGAGATGGACTAGGAGGGCGTTTAATAGATATGTCGCCTCTGAAAAGAGGACAAGATCTGGAGGCTACTTGGCCTTTCCAGACTTCGTCTAAGAGTATAGAAGAAAAACACACAAGCGATATAGTAGCCGGGAAGCTCAAAGAGATAAGAAAAAATAATAGTAATGCAACATACAATAATGTATACATGGAATATAAGCAAAGACTCAAGAAATGCAGAGAGGAATGCTAAGCCATTTTATTATACTGAGTAATGGACAGAGTAGAAGAGGTGATTAGAAAGATAGCACCTTGACTTGCACAAGGCAAGTGAAGAAATACACTCAGAATGGTAAGGAAATGGCCTCTCTCTGAACTGCGTCCAAGCTACCAGAGAACTGTTGTGCTGCTACTACTGTTGGAATCAAGTGAGGATTTGGGGCTGTTCCCCTCCTTAGAAAAGGTTGAAACTCTGGAATTAGCCTCTGCTCAATAAACCCAGAAAAGCCCAGAAAGCTTTTCTAAAATATCTGACCCTCGAAAATCACCCCCTTGAGAATCTATGCTATCCCTCAAGGCTTTGCGCTACCACTGAAGAGAATCCTCCAAAACTCTACCCAAGACTCTACCAAAATCCTCCAATATGCAAGGCTGATCCCTTGCTCAATCTCCAAGCTCAAATCCTCCACATAAACCCAATTCGGAGCTCCTACCAGAAGAGACTGTGTCCTCTCTCAAGACTGCGCAGTCATCAAAATGCTCAGTTCCTCCTCAACTCCAAAGATCGATCCTCCTGCAAAAGACTAATGAAACTACCTTGCCCGAGTAGGCACTCGAAGTCCCCCGAGGCTAAGGGTGAGATCTCCGAACGGAGACACTCGATGCACTAAACAATGCTGCAGACAAGCTAAACAACCAACGTGCTCTAAGTCGAAGTGACTAGCTCAAATGCAACATAATCGAATGCCAAAATGAGTAGGCTCCTCTCTCCTTTATAGTGTTGGCCTCTCTCAAAACCCTAAGGCCCACCTCCTCCAACGTAGCCTCTCTCTTGCCACGTGCTCCTCTCCATCTGCGCAGTCCCTCCAAGTGTTTACGTGGGCCCCTTTCTCTACGTGGTACTTTGGCCCCCTTGGCTCCTCCCTTACGTTACAATGTTGTGCTACTAGGGAGTGACTTTATTCAAAAAGTGAGTTATGTCACCCTTTCCTCACCTTTTTATTTATAAATAACTATAGAAGGCAAAATTGAGCAAAATCAAATATTCCAATTAGCCATGGCTAATTAGGAATATTACATATTCATCATGTACAAATACACTGGAAGATCTCAAACTATATGAACCATCAAGAACTTTAGGCACGCAATGCCATGAACTAGATTCTTGACCAGGGCAATCTATCCAAACAATCAGTCAACAGTTTAGGCACCGCAATGCCATGGACTAGATTATTGACCAAGGCAATCTATCTAGGTGGGACTAAGATGGTCTCAATATTTCAGCCGCTTTAGGTACCCTCAGGCTTACTTGCTAACCATCAACCTAAAAATCCGGGTGTGTATCCAAAATAGAGCTCAGTGACTTTTCCAACTTCGGGACCCAGACATCAGCACAAAATGCCATCCAGATGTATTCCTAGGCAATGCTTCACTCACAAAGCCTCAACAACCCTTGATCCAGCAAATCAAGAATGACCAATCTCTCCCCATCAAACTGATTGGTAACCAACATGCTATCAGAACCTTTGAGAGATTCACCTTTTCAAACACAACCTCAATCAATAATATACTTCCATATGTACAAAATAAAATACAAACCTCCAAGGTCTTTTAGACAACTTGATGTTGCTTCTCAACTTTCCATAGAAGGACTATCAACCGAATCTTTGATAGAAGATTCCTCAATCATATGTTTTCCTTCCTACTTCCCATATGTCCTCCGAAATTTGCTCTTCATTTAACATCAAGCTATGCCCTCCCTCTCAACCAGAAAGCATCTCTTTATTTGGACTCCCTCGTAATCTTAGGAAGTTCTCTTCTATTTATGCTTTCTTAGGGAGATCAGCTTCTTCTTTTTGTCATTGGAGAATCTTTTGTGGCTACCAATCATATCAGAGTTATCATCATCCCCATCATGCTTATCACATCAATAAGCATGTTCACCATATTGAAGATTGTGTACCTGCACAACTTAAATAGCAAGTACAACCAAGTCTACAAAAGCATCATGTTAGCCATATCATAATTACAGAAGCATTTCATCTTTATACATATCAGATACCCAAACTTAATTACAAACAAGAGACATATATTCCTCAACATCTTGCTAGGGACTCGATCATAAACCCTAGACTACTTCATAACACTTTTCATTCCATCTAGGGTTTCAATGTTTCTTCCAAAGGTATGACATACCTTACTTCAACATATAGCAAACCCTAGAAATAGTTCACACAAATCTAGATCTACAAGGCATCTAACAACCTTTCAAAATTCATATATTAGACTTCTCACTAGGGATTCATACAAATCCTAGATTTCAAACAAAAGAATCAATCACAGCTTAGTCATTAACCTGAACAACTTCCACTAGGATTAGTTGCAAACCCTAGATTTGCAATCAATCATAAAATCCATCCAAAACTCAAATTTCAACAATCTTTCACAAATCGCAATTTATCATATTATCAACATTCATCAGATATTTTTACTTCGTCTAAGGTTCAACTCCAAAACCCTAGAATTCCATTTTCACAATTTCAACAATTTTACACAAATCTCAAATCATCACATTTTAGAGATTTTACTTTAACTAAGGTTCAACCTCAAATCCCTAGAATTCCATTTTCACAATTTCAACAATCATTAAGTACGTAGATCTCAGATTGTTAAATTTCACACTAGACAATGTTACTACTAGGATTTAACTGCAAAACCCTAGATTTTCATTTTCAACAATAATTTAATAGATTTTAGATTGTTATATAACACATACCAGACAATTTAACTTCACTGAGGTTTAGTTATAAAAACCCTAGATTTCCAAATATCATCATCCTAGAATCTCATACTAGGTCAACACATATATCTAGGAATTCATAATCATTCATAAGCATATCATATGTCCAACAACATTAATACAACTGAGGTAGACCAAGCTAGGGTTTCGACCAAAAAGACATATCCATACATGCCTAGATTTCATCACTGTGTGTTATGCTCCTTGTTGTCGCACGGATTGTCGCGACAACGCTCAGACCGGGGGCTGTCACTCTGATCCCCGATCTCTCCGTTTAAGCCTGTCTCCCACGCACTGATACATAAATGATCCAAACAAGAAACTGATTCAAAACTGAGTCATGTCTACGCTTAACCAAATGCAAGTGAATGAAGATTTTTTTTTTTTTCTAATCTACGGCAGGCAACCCGAAAACATCCACGCATAAAAAAAATTTGCCACGCTCACTTTGCAGGGTAAAGATTAGGCTTACGTTTTTCTTTGCAGGTGATCAGTATTTGATGGGCATGGAAACTTGACGTTATCAGGCAGAGAGGTTTTATACACGCACCTGATACCTACGTAATCGAAACTCGAAATCTCCTTGTGTTTGCAGGTCTGGAAAATCACGCAAAGAAGTAATGGAAACGACGCGGCTGGAAATGATGAATGCGTTCTCCTTTATCCAGCTAGTGCACTGATGCATGAAACGATGCCCATCACAGTTTTGGCATATTTTTACAGCCTCAGATCAGAAGTGCCTGAGCCTGAGAAACCCTAGACAGCACCACGATAACCCTGGAAGACAGAAAACAAGAGCTTGGCAAATATATGCAAAAACTAAAAGAAAAAAATTTAAAATTAACCTAAAATCACAAAAATTTATAGCTCTAGGATAGCCAAATTTAACAATAATTGCAGTGACGTTTTTCGAAATATCAGAAAACTTGACTTCTGCTGTGAACAGAAAGAAAATCTCTCATGTAAAACAGGAAATAAACTTTGAATGATTAACCCAAGGCCAAAATCAGCTAGGCTCTGCAAAGAAGAGCCTGTGGGAGTCGGCTGGTTCAGCCTAGAACTTCCCCAAACGCCCACCAATATTCTTCAGTAAAGGTTTTTCTGCACAACTCAAGCAACCATCAGCAAAGAGAGAAAGAATGCTGCTAGATCTCAGAAAATAATGGAGATACCTGCCATTATTTCAGAAACCCTAACAACACTCAAACCCTAGCAAATGAACAAGATACCTGTGCTCACAATACTCTAAAAACAAGCTATTATTAATGGCTGAAAAATGAAATATGCAGAAAATTAAACATCTCACAGCACTTCCAGAGAGTAACACCAGCCAGAT
>APFE031601401.1:132517-162474 GCA_000404065.3 Pinus taeda | reverse complement strand
AAAATGAAAATTAAATTAAAATTATAACAATTATAAAAATTGAATATAATAATAATAAATAAAAAACACATAGATACATATATTATAATTCAATATGTGCAGATTAAATATATTAAGAAATAAATAAATTAATACAAATCAAATAAATACATATATATCCAAATATATAACCAATTAATTAATAAACAGTAAAGAATAAGAATAATAGCATAAATAGATAACAATTATATCAACATGAAAACTTTCAAACAAATATGTATATCATGGAGGTAGTAGTAGAAATTAATAATAAAACATGACATATTTAACATGGAAACTAAAAATAATACCATGAAAATTAATTCAATCATGATAATAAATTGACACAATTATAAGAATGAGACAAAATAAAAATGAAATATACTCTTATATTAATACAAAAAAAAAATAATTAAATATAATTAGACAATTATAAAAATACAATATAATAAAAATAATAAATAAGTACATATTCATATACATATAATTATAAAAACTTTTAAAATTGATTTCAAAGAAATATATACAGACTAAATAAAATATAATAGAATATACAACAATAAACAATAAACAAATAAAATATATAGCATAATATATAAACATTAATAAACACAAAAGAATAAACAATAATAACATGTATAGATAAATAAGTATAATAACATAAAGACATTAATATTAAATAAATAAAGTAAATATGATTAAACAATAAAAGTCGGCTTATACCCATAACTCTACTTAACCTTATTTATTTCTCGCTTTTCCCTTCTCTGTACAAGCAAGTCCTGATGATGAGTCTTGGTATAGGCTCGAAACGTCGAGAAAAGAATGGAAAACACTGTGGATCATCCGAATTCAACTTCTCAATATGCACCATGTTTGGCAAAAGCCTAGATGATCTCATCCGGTCGTTCAGTGAGACAGATGGTGCCTGGGTAAGGGCATCCGTGTAATCCTGCCAATCATGCTGCCACTGTATCGGGATGTCCAATTCTCGAGCCGATTTCCATGCCTGCTGTAGAAAAGAGGAGTTGTTATTGTCACCAATGTGATTTATGTGGGTGATACCCCTGCTGTGTAAATACCTTTTTAAATCTGCTGGTAGTCTACGTGCATTTCCACAGCCTACCCATGGGTCCAAACCGATACGAACAGCATTCCCTTCCTTGATATGCCACGTAATTCCTTCATGCAAGAGGGGTAGTGTACTGATGACTGCTTTCCATATATTGGATATGTTATTCCTCATTCCATGTTGTTGTCTAAACCAATCCATCAGATTCATAGGCCAGATATACTTCACTTGAGCAACTTGGGAGCATAGACCATTGGAGGTAATAAGCTGCCAGCCTAGCTTAGCTGCCAGTGCTTTGGAAAATAGATCAAGCCTCTTGATGCCCCATCCTCCCCAACTCTTGGGCTTTGCAATAGTGTCCCATTTAACCCAGGCGAAAAGCTTGCCCGGTTGGTTACCTCTCCATAAGAATCTGCAACATATACTTTGTAGCCGATTCAATATACCTTTCGATATCCAAGCCAGGGTCATCCAGTAGACTGGAGTGGCTTCTATCACCGCTTTTATGAGGATCAATCTGCCTGCCCGAGATAGATATTTATGGTACCATACTTGAAGTCTGTTTTCCACTTTCGCAATGAGCCATGTCCAGTCCGCTATCCTATAACCGAGAGGCTTTAATCTAAAGCCCAGGTATTTTATACCATCAGCAAGATTCAAAGAGGTGAATGGGAAGCGCTGTGAAGTATATATAATCTCATGCTGTGTGCATCCAACCGTAGTAATCGTGGATTTACTATCATTTATTAACATCCTGGTAGCTTGTTGAAAAAGACTGAAGATGTTCTGGAGGACCGTGGTGTCCCCAATACTGCCATTTAAAAAAATGAGAATGTCATCAACAAATAATAGATGAGTGAGGAAAAAATTCTCAGATATCTTGATGCCAGTTAGATGATTTCTGTCGCAAGCAGATGTGATGGTCCTACTTAACCCTTCCATGATAAGTAAGAAAAGTAAGGGTGAGAGTGGACATCCCTGCCTGAGACCTCTCTCTGAGCTGAAGAAAGATGTAGCTTCCCCATTAAGTAACACACTGTAAGATACATCAGTTATATAACTCATAATCCATTTAATATATGCATAAGGAAAACCTAGGTGGGTCAGCAACAGTCTGATATAGAGCCAATTAGCTTTATCAAAGACCTTTGAGAGGTCCACCTTCACTATCATACCCTTCTGCTTTTTTATCTGCATAGTGTGGAGGAGTTCGTGCGCTATGGCAATGGCTTCATGAATCTGTCTGTGATGAAGGAAAGAAAACTGTGTCGAGAGAGGATAGGCTTCAGGCGATTTGCGATGATCTTTGTAATAATCTTATACAGACAATTGCAAAGGGAAATTGGACGAAAATCGTTGAAGGAGGAGGGATTGTCAGCTTTCGGGATAAGGGCAATGAAGGTGGATTTGATGGCTGGGGATATTCTGCCACTCCTTCTGCAATTCTCCACAATCTTGAGAAGGTCATCCCCCAGGATTTCAAAAAAATCTATGTAGAACTCAATGGTCCACCCATCTGGACCAGGGCTCTTGTCCGTCTTCAACCATTTTATAGTTGCCTCAAGCTCTTCTTTCGATACTTCCATCACTAGGTCCTCCATGTCTTCCTGTTGTACGAACCTGGGGAAGCGTTTAGCAACCCGCATGATTTCCATGATGTTCGCAGCTCTGGGCGCTTTATAGATGAAAATATTTGATAATTATAAAAATATTCTTATATTTTTTTTAAAACGTATTCCAATTTTCTGATTAGACAAGGACAATGAAATCGAGTTTTATTTAATGCGATTTTTTGGAGGTTTTTCTAATCTAATTTCTCTAAAATTTGGTAGGAATTTATTGAAATCACAAGTTTGATAAGTAACCCCTACACAATTGAAGTGCCCTAAGGGTTTTTCAAGGTGTTGAATCCATAAATACAGTCAAAAACACAGTTTAAATAGCACAAATCAAGATTTCACCTCAAACTTTTCATGGAATTCCAGTGCCAGAAAATCCAAAAAATCACACTAAAAACAACTCCCAATAAAATGACTATTTTTATGTATTTTAAAATACATTTATCAAAATAAAAAAATAATAAAAAATAAAAATTATATTATAAATCCAAGTTACAGTTACCATTGTACTATGTACTTATACATTAAATAACCTATTTAATTTATACCATAAATTAATTAATTCAGGTTTCATATTATATTATTTTATTTATTTATGTAGAAATTTTAATGGATCTCACATTTATTTTTCTATTTTTTAGATAATTAGAAATATAACTTAAAAATATCCCTAACTTAAATATCTTACAGTAAAATTTATTATTTTACCATTTTCTTTCCGTCATGACATCATCGAATGATTAACAATTGTTCATGTGGACATGAGCAATGAATGACGTGCCTTAGGAGTACATAAATTATTTCAGAATCAATTTTGGATTTGGGAAGAATGAAAATTTTATATTATATAAATTCCATGTGTATTTTGTATAAAAGCACTAGTAAATTTTGATGATTTAGTTTTTTTTGGCCTTTAATCTAAGAACGGTTCCAATTTTTCTAATGTATAGATAAATTTTTTTAATTTGAATTCAAAAGAGAAATATTAAAATTATTATTATATTTATTTAAAATAAATAAATTTAAATAAATTTAAATATTTTATTTATTTTTATGATAAATGTAAATCAAATATTATTTTATTAATATATATATATATTATATATAAAAATTAGTTTTTCTCTTTGTTTAATTTATTTTATTTAATGATGTTACATACTCATTATATATCATTAGCTTACACCTATACAAAAACCAATAATCTATTTCAATTTCATTTGTGATTAACCTATTTTATGATACTATAGTTTATGGCTTTTTCTAATATATTTTTTTATTAATTTTATCTCAAATCCAATAGGTATTGATTGGAATTATTCATAATTTGAAAATTTTAAAGGTTTTTGTTTTTTTAAAATGTAAAATAATAAAAAAAATCACAATCTCATTAAAATTTATATTGTCAAATTTAACCCAAAATCAAAACACAAAATAATTAAACTACATTTTTTAAACTTTGCATATATATATATATATATATATAATATATATATATATATTATAAATTAATTACATAATTATAACACTTAGCTTATAGTCCACAGGGTCTTGGATAGATGGTGATCGGATGTCTTGTTAAGGCAGTCCTAGATGTTAAGTCATTGTTTCAATTCCTTGCCCTATTCGAGTGTTATTCTTGGACATGACCATGATGTTGCCTCACTAATACTGAACTTCCAAAAATAAAAAATAAAACACCTACCTCAGTATAAATATTAAATAAAACATGAAATAAATAACTATTAAAAAAATATCTAAACTGTCTTTTATATCAAATTCAAAATACTTGTCCACATGGGGTAGCTCAAGCGGCAAAGGCCGTGGAAATGAAGTCTCACCGAACCGGAAGTCTTGGGTTCAAATCTTGGGCTACCCTTCCCCCGTTGAGGGGTACTTAATGGACATGTAAATCGGAGAGTCCCGCCCCAGCTTACAAAAAAAAAAAAAAATTCAAAATACTCAATTTCTAAGTCACTGGTTCAATTTCTTGCCATATTCAAGGGTTAAACATGAAATAAATAACTATTAAAAAAAATATCTAAACCGCCTTTTATATCAAATTCAAAATACTCAATTTCTAAAAGTAACTCACTAAACGTTTCGTAATTTTCTTTAGATACTATTACATTTTTTTTGTAAGCTTGGTAGGACTACATCTTCATCATGTCCAACATCTCACCCCGATCGAGGGGATAGCACAAGATTTGAACCCAAGACTTCCGGTTCGGTGAGATTTCATTTCCACGACCATTGACAATTGAGCTACCGCAAGCAAACTTTAGATACCGTTACATTGAAAAGAAATACATAAATTTGAATTTTGAAAAACAACATATTTTGAATGAACATTTTCCATATCATCTAAAAATCGTGTTTATATCATTTATGGTTTTAGTAGATATTTGATGAAACATTTTTATTTAAAATTATCAATTACTTTTTGAATAAGAGAGAAACTAAGCAACAATGTTGCATATTACACTTGTTATGTTTTAAATGTTTGACTTTTCTACATGGATAAAATTGTCTAATAATTAAACATATTGGTCTAGTAACATCTTTAGATTTATTCTTCTATACCAATATATAAAACTTTATCATTTATAATAACGTAATGTAGTGTGTGTGTGAGAGAAGAGAGTAAGCTTACATGTAATCATGTCTTTTTCATTTTTATTATTTAAGTATTTGACTTTTTTACATAAATAAAATTGTTTATTACTTAGATATATTAGTTTAGGAGCAACTTCAAATTTATTCTTATATATGATATATAAAACTTTCTCATTTGATTATTGGAAGGATGGAATTGAGGGGGTGAGGAGCCTGGTGACTGAACCCTAGCCACCTTTGCCCCCTATTTTGTGCTACCCTCTCTCTTTTGTCTGGTTCGAGCTCCACCATGGTCATTATCATTTCCCATTATAGGTGTTGTTCTCTGGATTTTGGCTTGTGCTTAGGGGTAGCCTTCATTTTTACAAGTGTTGCCTCTCTATGTTGGAGCGTTTCAATAGCTCATCTCTTGCTTTGGCCTTGTTGTGTTTCCATGGTCACTCGATAGGGTTTTTTCGTCAGTCACAGACCATTGTCGTTAGTCACAGACCATCCGCTGTTGTCATCGCTTCGAGGGTTAGGGTCCTTTATTGATGTGGCGCTAGGGTTAAAAATGTTAGTCTGAATTTATAGCTTATTCCATTTGATACGGTTTTCATGCTAACCTTTCTAGGTGTCTTCCTAAAGAGAAGTTATTCCTTTGTATGTATCCTTGGAATCTGTCATTACATATACAAAATGTAATTTATTTCTTCTAAAATGAATAAAATTATGCTTTTTTTTTTTACGAGAGGAAAAAAAAACAAACAAACAAAACAAAACTTCCTCATTTGTAATAACTTAATGTGTTATTAATGTATAAAGTAAAAACATCCATTTTTGCATTCATACTTAGAGTTTTTAGTACAATTTTATAGTGACCCTCACTCTCTCTTTCACATACACACACACAATTTTTTTTGTAAATAATAAACAGTAATTTTTAGTTGCTAAGATATCTCTTCTTTTCTCAGTAACAACTTCTTTTATTATGGATGAAACTAGACATTTCAGGGTATTCATACATTTCTTTTTCTACTTCGACCATTAAAATTTAAATGTGTATTCTTATCTAATTTACATGCTTCATATGGGTGACTTTCTTTTCAACCTAACATATACTACTATCCCTTATCAAAAGGATTTATCTATAATATGCACTATTTACATGATATTGGAATTACTCAATATATAATTTGTAATCCATTACACTAGCATGAGAAACCTATATATATATATAAATATATATATATATATATATATATATTATATTATATGTCTTATTTTTTACTGAAAATCCATCTTGTAATTGATATTTTCATATGTTATTAACTATTAGAACTATAGTTGTGAACTTGAAACATATTATGAAAACAACATTGGTTACCATGGATTAATAACACTTTACCATATAAATGTCTCAATGCAACAAATTAATAACATTTTTCCATATAAATGGCTCGACCCATTATGTTGTTTGAAATGTGGTATTATATTTTATGTTCTAATCACCACTTAACAGAAGGTTTATGTATTTAATTGAGAATCCTTTGGATTGTTCTACGCCTTCTATCCCAAATTCCGTGGTTGGTTCACACTTCTGCTATAATTACCTCCTTGATTACTTATGAAAGTGTTTGAAAATTTTGGTTTCTAGGACCCCTTTTTCTTAGTGTCAAAATTTTAATGCTTCTTAGCCATCCAACCTTTTGAATTGTCACCTTTCTTCTAGCTTTGATTAAAACACAGCTTCGCCTTCTATATAGTCTCATCCATGGTCTTTGGATTATCAAACTTAATTATTTCACTGTAAGAAAAGGGAAAACAACTAATGAACCTTTGTATTTTTGTCTTTTCCTCCTTCAGATAAGGTACATATTTCATAAAACTCAAAAATTTATTAAAAAACTCATCCATGGTAGACTGTCCCAATCTTAACTCATAAAACTCTCTATCTTTTTCATCGAAATACCTTTCAGTTAGATATTTCTTTTTAAATTATTTTCTAAGGAGTTTCCAAGTCATCTTTTAATTTTAATTCTTTTAATAGCTTTATTCCCCTCCCACCATAAGGCTGCCTTACCAATCAACAGAGTCATATTTATTGCATTATTTTTTTTTGCTGGGCAAAGGCTAAACTATTTATATGAAAAGAACAAAAAAAGTATTTACAAGAGGTGTGAACCTCTGAGAGCGTGTGTTCAGCTCTCTGTCAAAAATTTCCTGATCAACCTGGATCCTCTGCTTATACAAGCACGAGGTTACAAAAACTTCAACAGAAGGAGTGTTTACTGCGACAGAGTTCGACATAGAAACAAGACAAAGAGACCAGACATAGAAACAGGACCCATTACAACGACATAGACCGCAAGACCTATTACAAAAAAAACAGGGGTGTCATGCATAATTGCATCCATTGCTGTCCGTCTCCCCCTGAAACTGAGCCAAAAAGAAAAGTGTCGTGCGTCTGAGACCATAGACTTACCCCTGACGCAACCGCCACTACTTGTTCTACTTCTGCCGTTCCTCAGCTTCTCGTTCCTGTGCATGTTTCCTTCTATCCTCTGCTGCACGAACCAGGTCCCTCTCCCAAGTCACCTCCATCCCCTCCGGAAGGTCTTCCAGACGATCAATACCAGGCGGCAGTTTAAGATACAGAATGTAGTTGAAAGAGTCCTCTGTCTCTTCCTCCCTGATTTTGCTCTGAGGGGAGGAAGGCCTGCTGCTCTGAGTCTCCAATAGAGCTTCCGGTGGATTCTTAGATGTTGCCATGGGCTCTTTGCCTTTGAGGCTTCCAATTTCCTTTAGAGCTTCAGCCTGCTCCGCTGAAAAACCATGAGTGCTCTCCTCATCTGCCCTGCTCTGTAACTCAGGGCTGTAAGAACGGTCTGAATTATTTGAGGAGGGAGGCACCTTTTCCTCTGTATCATCCTTCCAGTTACCTTCCTCCTCATTCTCCTCAGAAAAAATGACCGTAATCATAGCTTTGACAACTGGCTTGTTCCTCCTTCGACGGTAATGAAGGGTCACGGTCTGTACTGAATTACTAATGTCTGAACCAGAGTATTCCGACTCAGAGGAGGGAGGCTCAGCAAAAGCTAGTGGAGAGATGCGCCTTGGGCTTGCTTGGCCCCTACCTCTATTGCCACCTCGCTGCCCATAGTTACACCCCCTGCGAGGCCCAAGATGCCTAGTGCGAGGCGCCATGATGAGCCCAAGATATCCAACAACTTTCTGAATACGAGGCTGAGTTTCCTTATGCCTTCGTCTGCCAGCAAGATTTCCTTTGCAGAGGTTTCCCTGGTGGCTCAGCAACCCAATGTCCAGCTTCAAATTCGCCTGGGAATGATGGGGACAAAACACAAGAATTATACAGGGGATGGACTCGAGGGTGGGCTGGCTTCCCTCAGAGCCTCCCTCCTCCACTCAGACGTCAACTGTTAACCTTTTCAGACTAGAGCCGAACTGCAAACATGGAATGAGGAATGTTTGCGCCATCCTAAGATATCTTCTGTCGAGATCTTGGGAGTTCAACAGCATTAAAGAGCCATTAAGGCGAGTTAAATCGTTTGGGACAGAAGCCAGCCCAGAACATATGGCTTCCACCTGTCTGTGGTGTGGCGTCGTGTACGCAGTGCGTGGAAGACGCATAGTCTTAATTGCTTGTAATAACACCCGCATCCGGGTGATCTTGAGCCTTCCTCTTAGAGTCGTTCCTTAGTATTTCCTGATAGGTGGACCATTCTGTCTCCGAGACGTTACCCTGAAGTAAACCTTCGAAATGGTCCCTCCCTCTGTCCACTCCTAAATTTGCCATGAAATCAGCAAGTTTATTCCCTTCACGCCTGATGTGGTTATAGATTATTGCTCTGTTGTCCCTGAGCCAAGATTGAAGAAGCTCCAGCCTAGTAACCATTCTCCAGCTCCTACTGACCTTCTGAGCCTCTGTTCCTTGTTGTATCTTAGTAGCCATGTTGATTATGATTTGTGAATCCCCTTCCACAATTAGAGGAGTGAGGCCTTCCCGCTGAGCAATGTTAAGTCCTCTCCAGAGTCCTTCTAGTTCAGCCACATTGTTTGTGTTCCATCCAATGGAGCCAAAGAAAACTTTGAGCGCTTGACCTTGATGATTTCTGACTACTCCTCCATATCCTGTGGGTCCAGGATTTCCTTTAGAAGCCCCATCAAAATTTAGCATGTACATGTTGATGGGCGGAGGGGACCAGTTTGAAGGGATATCCTGCTGTCTAATAGAGTTGCTCGAAAGAGAGTTGGGAAATTGTAGATTGATTTGCCAATTATTCCATATTGCTTGCTCCTTGTCGCTGGACGGGAAATCCTCCTGGGACCAACATTTAATGGATAGTGTTTCCTGTACATTCTTGTTTATTATCTTCCATACTTGTTGCTCATCCATTGACTGGTTTTTGAAGATTCTACGATTTCGCTCTTTCCATAGGTTCCACATTACTATTCCCGGGAGTATTTGCCAAAGAGAGTTGAGGATGTTACTTTGATAAGGTTTCTAGGGCCATTTGCGTAGAGTATTGTTTAAATCTCCTATCTCGCGGCCTTCCTTTTGGCATCTAAATGTGACTTTCTCCCATATTTTCCTGCTAAATGGACATAGTTGCATAAGATGCACAGCCGTTTCCTCCTCCATTTTACAATTAAGACATATTGAGGGTCCTTCGAATTTTCTTTTTCTGAGATTATCCCAAGTGAGAACTCTATTGTGAGATAGGAGCCAAAGGAATGTGGAGATTTTTGGCCAGATCGGGGAGCTCCATATTTTTTCCCATAACTTGTCCTTGGTCAACTGATCTTTGAGAATAATAAGGTATGCTTCTTTGTTTGTATATGTACCTTTCTCTTCGTATCCCCATCTCAGTTTATCCTGATCTGTCTCGTTGAGAATCTTTCTTTTTTGGAGCTCTTCAGCCAGAGACCGTTGAACCTCCTCTGT
Source organism: Pinus taeda (assembly GCA_000404065.3). NCBI lineage: Eukaryota > Viridiplantae > Streptophyta > Pinopsida > Pinales > Pinaceae > Pinus > Pinus taeda. The sequence continues at coordinate 152,207 of APFE031601401.1, read as the reverse complement.
GCTATCTGGAATAATTTCTTGTACCTCTCGCTAGGTTCGGTGATCAGACTCAGGATTGTCTTCCAGAATTGATTTACCGTTTCCTGCAGTTGAATACTATGCGCTGGAATATCTTGGATTGTGTGAGCGATACTTGGAAGTTGCTGCCATGAATCAGTCCAAAAACGTGCTGTGCCTCCGTCCTTTACCTCCCAGAAACTATGTTTTTGGATAAGATCTCTGTGCAATATCATGGAATTCCATATAGTTGAGCCTTTGCTTATTTCTGTCATTCTTATACGCTCCTCCAGAGGTAGATTGCTGGCATATTTTGCTGTCCAGAATCTGGCCCATAGTGTTCCTGGATAAGTTAACCATTTCCACCATATTTTAGCTCCCATGATCATGTTGCTGTGTTCAGGATCCCGAAGACCAATTCCTCCTGCTTTCTTCGGGAGACATGCTTTCTCCCATTTGACTAATGCCCATTTTCTGTTAAAACCGGTACTGCCCCAAAGGAAGTTTCGTTGCAGTTTTTTGATGGCTTTTAAAACCCACTTTGGTGCTGCCAATATTGAGAATAAGTATAAGGGCATGGATTGTAAGACTGCCTTGATGAGCACAAGGCGGCTGGCCATGTTTAGAGAGCGGTGAGTCCAAAGCGAAAGTCTTGCTTCCAGCCTTTCCAGAAGAGAAATCCAAGATGAGTGCTTCTGAGCAGAGTCTAGGAGGGGGGCTCTTAGGTATTTGGAGGGTAGAGAAGCTATGGAGAAGCCCAGGATTCGGGCTATGGCTCGCTGAGTAGTCGGATGAGTATTAAAAAGGAATATCTGGGATTTGACTCTATTAATACAAGCTCCGGAGGCTGCAGAGAAGTTGTTAAGCAGAGAGTTTAGAGAACGGGCTTCTTGGACTGAAGAGTGGCCGAAGATCATGTTGTCATCTATGAATTGCTGATGGGAAACGGTAGGAGCATCATGGAGATTAATGCCTTTGAGAGCACGGGATTGGACTGCAGAGTTGAGGCTTCTTCCCAAGCCTTCCGCCATTATGATAAACAAGAACGGAGACAGAGGATCACCTTGTCTCAGTCCCCTTGAGGGACGGAAAGTTGAGGAGGGAATCCCATTGATCAAGATAGAAAAGAAGGAAGAAGAGACAAGATTCATGATCCATCTAATCCATGCATTGGCAAAACCGAACGCACTTAAAATTTTTTGCATGTAATCCCAGCTTATACTATCAAAAGCTTTAGAAAGATCAATTTTTAGAAGCATACTTGGTTTTTTTGAATGCTTTAGTGAATGAATTATTTCATGAGAGAGAATTATTCCGTCAGTGATTTGCCTTCCTTCGACGTATCCAGACTGCTTTGATGAGATGATGCCTGGGAGAAGCGGTTTTAGTCTTAGCGCCACTACCTTTGAGACAATCTTATAAATGATATTGCATAGGGCGATAGGCCTGAATTTATCAGGGGAGTTGGAGTCCTCCGCTTTAGGAATTAAAGCTATAAAAGTTGCATTTAGTCTTGGATACATCCAGCGCAGGCTGCGTGATTCTTCCACGACTTGCCACACTTCCCATTTAATTAATTCCCAAAAGTAATGGAAAAAGTTTGACGAGAATCCATCGGGACCCGGAGCTTTGCCGGCCTTTAAAGATTTTGCAGCTATTTCAACCTCCTGGAGACTAATGGGTTTGAGAAGCAGGGAGTTCTGCACCTCTGTTATCAGCCGTGGAATGTGCCCTGTAATGCTATCTATGGCCTCCTTTCTGTTGATGTTTGGCTCCTGATTCATTGCTTTAAAATATTGAAGGAATTCCTTTTCTATTTATTCCTGGGTTTCCAGTTTGTCTCCCTGGGCGTTGGCTACCTGTGAGATTTGGTTATGCATTCTTCTTTGCACTGTGGTTCTGTGGAAGAACTTGGTGTTCTTCTCCCCCTCCTTCAGCCATCGAATGCGGGATTTCTGTCTCCATAGCATTTCCTCTTGTCTTTCTCGTTCCAGAAGTTTGCCTTCCATTTCTTGTTCCTTTAGTGCTAGCTCCTCTGATCTCCCTTCTAGGATTAATCTCTGTTGAATATTTTTGAGATCTTGGAGGATCTTATCCGTTTCCTTAAAAATGTTGCCAAAGGTATTTTTATTCCATCGCTTGATTTCTCCTTTGAGCAATTGTAATTTTTTTTGGAATCTTGCCATTTTGGAGTGCTCAATTGGATTGCTGTTTTGCCATGTAGTGGTTATGAAGTCCTTGAATTCTGGGTGTGAAAGCCAAAAAGCTTCAAATCTAAAAGGTTTTTTGATATTATTGCCTGGCCTATTCCAGAGCATCTCTATGGGCCAATGGTCTGAACCTGAAAATGGAATGATGTGGGTTGTGAATTCTCCTCCGACATGGACAACGTTATCTGAGATCAAGAACCTATCCAGACGGGAGGCAATCTGCATGGGAGATACCCGTTTGTTTGTCCATGTGTAAAGGCCATTAGCTGTAGGTAGATCTATGAGCCAGTTACTCTGTATAAAATCCTTTAGAAGCGTGCCATCCTTGTTGGTTTTGCAGCGGCCTCCGAGCCTTTCCTCTGATGAAGCTATCATATTAAAGTCTCCTCCTGTCACCCAAAGCGGATGCATCCTATCTATATTTAGCTGCTCTATTGATTTTAGAATTGTTGCCTTCTGCTGCGTTTCTTGTGGGAAATAAACATTCGTGAGGTGGCCATAAATGTTTGTACCCAGAAGATGAAAAACAACTTGAATGAAGTTTTTGTTAGCATGAATTTTATTTAACTGTATCTTTCTTGCATACCATAAGATAGCGAGTCCACCTGAAGCCCCTTGCGCATCTACTGCGATCACTTGACCTCCAGGCCATGCTTTAGCAGCCGCTTTTTCCAAAAAATTCAACGTACATTTAGTTTCTTGTAGAAATAGAATTGATAGTTTTTCTTCCATGATCAAGTTTTTTAAGAGTTTCCGTTTCTTGGGGCTATTGAGCCCTCTTATGTTCCAAGATATTAGCTTCATTAAGAGGGTTTGAAGTTGGTGTTGAAATACTTGGTGAGTTTGGCATATCTGCCAGACTCAACCAGGACTTCGCCAAGCTTGATTGTTCTTTCCAACGCTGTTTTCCTTCCTCTTTTCTTACTGTCTTTGGATGCAAATTTGCCATCCCACTTACTACCTGTTTGTACTCCTAGGGAGTATTTCTTTTGGGCCTTGTTTAATATTTCCACTAAGTTATCGACTTGGGTTTCATGGATCTTGTCAAAGTTGCCTGATTTACAGGCTTGTTCCAAAACCAGCAGGTTGAATTCCCCAATATCTATAGGTTCACTGTCATCTTCCATGAAATGTATGTCGTGCGGATTTTCTTCTGCCTCCTTCCCTTTATTCTTGCTCTGTGAGGGATTATCAATGTCCATTGCAGGATTGCTCCAGGATTCTGAAACCGGCTGAGTCTTTTCATTTTCCTGGGTTGAGATTGGTTTTTCCTGCGTAGATGCTTTAGGAGCTGGATGTTCCTTGTTGGGTTCCTCCTGGGTTGTCGTTTTTGCTAGCACCTCAAAGCTATTGCTGGTAGAGGGTATGGAGTTCTCTGCAGGTGTTGGCTTCGGTGGTGCATTCGTTTTCTTACCTCCACGCCTTCTGTTTGTCACTTTTGTAAAGCCCTCCTGCTGTTGTGGTTCTTGATTCATTGGGGTTTCCTCTTTCTTGTTCAGGGGACAATCTCTGAAGAGATGCCTAATAATCTGACATTTCCTGCAGCGAAAAGGAACCTGCTCATAGTCAATCGCTTGGATCCAATCATGATCCTCATGGAAGAGTCTTACCGTGTCTGGTAAAGGCTGCTTTAGATCCATGTAGACACATATCCGGGCATATGAGGCATATGTCGTGTATCTCACCATTTTGGTTTCTTCTGCCACTTTGACAAAATCTCCTATCACCGATCCAATGGATTTTAAAGATTCTTCACCCCAATATTCCCATGGCAGCGAATATAGTCTGATCCATACTGGAGCGTAGCTTAGGTCTTCCTTGTCAGGATTGAAGCGGGCGACCCATTCTCTGAGGTAGAGCCCAGCAGAGTTGAAGAAGTATGACCCCCCATCGAAAACTCTATTTGTGTCTTCCAGGCAGTTGAAAATGGCTGTAAAAAATCCTTTTGGACCTAAGAGAAGGGTTATTTCACCCTTTGGCTTCCATTTGTGATTGATCCATCCTCTTAGAGCTTTTTGATTGGGCCAGAAGCCCATAAATTTGCCAATAAGGGCGTGGTCTTTCATAAATTGAATTCTTCCATTTATTCTATCACTGGGCAGTTCAACTTCTGGCCTATGAATAGCAACCAGTTTACAAGTGGAAGAACTAACCTTTGGTTGAGCATTTGAAGCTGGTGGATCCGCCGTGTTCTGCTGTTCCCCAGTGGGTTGGAATTGATTCGTTGAAACGGTGCTTGGATTACCCTCTGGTCCTTGCTGGCCTCCGATAAAGGGCGGAAATGCTGCCCCATCCCCCTGCGGGGATGCCATTAGGACCGCCTGATCCGCTTGCAACCTGGAATGCCCGTTGCCCTTGTTAGATCTGAGTGCGCAGTGTAGGAACCCTGCCGCCGCAGGTTGCCCGGACTGTCAAAACCCTAACTGCAGCGAAACGCCATCGCTCCTCCCCGTCATTCCTCATATTTATTGCATTGTTAAGGAGGTCAAGCAAGCCATTAAGGAATCAAACCTAGATGATTATCTGAGAAATAAATTAACTTTGTGTAGTAAGATCACCCCAAGGATTTATGGTTTCCCTAAAATACACAGAATGTGTTCCCTTGAGACCTATAGTAAATACCATTGGCTCTTCCACATACATGCTTGCAAAATATGTAGTCGGTATCCTCATCCCTCTTATTGGTAACACTAATTCCTTCATTAAGTATTCTAAGAATTTTATTGATCTTATTAAAGAAGAAAAATGCGACCCTAATGATTTAATAGTGATCTTTGACGTTGTCTCATTATTTACCAAAATCCCTCTTAATGAAGCAATTGAGGTTTTCAAAGGTGTTATTGACCCCCAAACTGTTGAATTCGTTGAAATATTTCTTAGGTCAACCTTTTTCAATTTGCAAGGAGAATTATTTGAACAAACCACTAGTGTGGCTATGAGCTCCCCTTTATCCCCCATTCTTACCAATTTTTACATTGATATGTTTGATAAGAAGGCCAACAACACTTGCCCTTTGAAACCAAAAATATGGAAGAGATATGTGGATGACACTAATGTTAATTGGCCCCATGGTAAATTAGAATTGGATAAGATTTTGGAGCATCTAAATGGAATTTTCAATGATATCAAATTGACCATGGAGTTTGAAGGTAATAATACCATTCCCTTTCTCGATGTACTCCTAAAAAATAAAGAAAAATGAAGCATATGTCATCACGTATATAGAAATAAATTTCACATAAACAAGTATCTCCATGTTGATTATCACCGTCATCATGCTTAGAGGATGGGGATCATCAATACACTAAAAATTAGAGCCTCAAGATTATCTAACAAAAGAGGAAAAGAGCGAGTCGAAGCGATGCGCTACTCCTACCATGGCAATTTCAAATTCTGAGTGCACCCTCCTCCCTCGGCTCCCGGGGCTAGCTACCCTGTTACTGACCTGTGATGGACCATGTGGAGCCTCCTCCTGTGGGTGATTCGATCTCTGCCTCTATTCCCTGAATCTTCAGCTCATCTAGGTGAAAATGTTGAAGCCTTTGCCTCTATGATCTCCTCCCTTGGTCCATCTCTACCTAGGCCCTGAATATCCAAGTTTGTAAAGAAGATCGATGAAATGCCAAAAATCATCCTCCCTCCTTCCCTTCCTCGTCATTGTGCTCTATCTCTCTTTGAGCGAGGATTGATTGGATAGTTTACCAGCCTCTAGCCCTCCCCCAATCGGTTCTCAAATGGGTGGAAAGAAACTAGACATCCTCCATAATGGGGAAAATCTCGATCAGGTTTTGTGGAAGAGGTTATTTCATATTTCACATATAAACAAAAGAGGATAGAGATTTAATCTTCAGAAGTGGACCGTATTTCATGGATTCAAGAGGGATTTATCTCAATAGATGCACTTCGGACTTCAATCTAGAGTTGGTTGTGCCAAATGTAGTGCTAGTGTGGGTAAGGCTTCCCCATTTTCCTTTGCGCTACTAGGGAGATGAATATGTTAAAGCAATAGGAAATGCAATTGGGAAATATATTGACAGAAGTGAGCCAAAGGAAAACATGCACGCATACACAAGAATATGTGTGGAAGTTGACCTGGGGAAAGGACTATCAGAAGTAGTCAAGATCAAAGTTGGTAGTTGGGTTCACATTCAACAGCTCGATTATGAAAAAATTCCTTTAAAATGCAAGGTATATCATGAGTATGGTCATTTTACTAATAGATATGCTAAAAAACAAGAAATAGAAGAAGTAGAAAACTAGGAACCAAAATGGGAGCAAGTCAAGAAGAAAAATCCAGCTAACAAATCCTCTTCCCAACCTTCTTTTGTCTCCCTTCTCTCTTCTTCGACCCTTCCGCTCTTCTCCCCCTCCTCATCTCCTTCTTTTCATATTCAAAACAAAGATATTCCCTCTCCCTCCTCATTTTTATTACCTTCTACTATCCCCCCCCCTCATTGGGTCTATTGGCATCTCACCCCTTTAGCTCTCTTTGTGGAACCTGGTCCTTCTTCCTCCCCTCCTCTCCTTCACTTCCCATCTATTCCCTCCCCTTCCTCTCCCATGATATCCGTTATCCCTCCTCCCCCTTCTTTCGACTGAATAATCACTCGAACCCTCTCTAAATATCTCCTCTCCTCCCTTGACCACCCAAAAAGGGCTGGTAGGAAATTAACCAGAGAAATCAGAGATGAAGCTACGGAAAAGGAATTGGCATTGGGCACCCAACAACCAATAGACACTTTCTTAAAAATAAATCAAGGAGAAAAATGCTCACCCTATTAGAGGGAAAGGCCCTCTATCCTCAACGCAAAGTGATAATGAATATAGTCTCCTGGAACTGCAAAGGGATGGGAAGTATGCCAAAATTTAAGGCAATGAAAGACTCAATAGCATCAAAGAAGCTTGAAATTTTTATGATCCAGGAGACAATGATAAATGAAAAGGAAGTGGAAACAATGACCCAAAAAATAAAAATCTATCAAGAAACATCAATCCCTATCGGAGCTTCGAGAAGAATATGTAAATTATGGAAAACAGAGAATTGAGAGATAATTCAACTAAAAAAGAGTTGCATTGGATAAAAACAGACTTGAAAAACAAAAGTTCAAAAGAGATATATTTCATTATAAATATTTATGCACCTAATCACTACAAGGACAAGGAAGCCTGCTGGACCATGTTAAAAAATTAGCTTTTGCAGTCTCAAAACAATGGCATAATTTTAGGAGGAGATTTCAAGTTGGTATTGAATGTAGAGGAGAAGTTTGGGGAGAAATATCATGCTTATACATCAAGGGAAATGGTATAATCAATCATGGAAACATGCAATTTAATGGACATGCCTCCTAGCAATGGGAAGTATACATGGAGCAACATAAGAATTGGTAAAAATAATATAAAGGAAAGGTTGGAAAAATTTCTAATTCAAGACAAAATTGCCACCTCCTTCAGTGAGATAAAATAAAAAATCATCCATAACAATGCACTGACTCACAAACAGGTGATGCTATCACTAGGCATGTTGGGGAACCTTGGTCTAGTCCCTTTCAGATTCAGTTCCACCTTGAACGACAGTGAAGAAGTAAAAAATATTATTGCAGAGGTATGGGTAAATCAAATTATCGGCTCCCTAAGCTATGTCTGGGAATATAAACTTAAAGCCTTGAGGAAAGAGCTGAAACATTGGGAAAGGAACAAACAATTAGAAACACAAAAAGGAAGCTAGAAATAACAAAAAAAATTGAGAGAATTCAAGTGGAAAAAGAGGAGCAAGAGGAAATGTAGGAGATCTTATGGTAGGAAAAACAAGCGTATTGGGAATTGTACAGGCAAAACAAAATGGAATAAGAGGAGTGGTGACCAAAATCTCAAAGTCTATGGCTTAAAGCCGGAGACAAGAATACAAATTTCTTCCATAATACTACTAGGATAAGGAGAATCCAAAATCAAATAGACAACATTAACGATAATGAAGGTAAAGAAGTGAGAGGGCAAGAAGAAATAAAGGAGATATTTAGATATGATAAAAATATGTTATCATCCTCAACAACAAATAATGAGTATGAATGATTTCTATAGCATATCCAAAAAAAAGTCAACGATGGAGAAAACAACGAATTAACCAAAGAAGTTGAAGAAAAGGAATTTGTTTTTGTTGTTTTGGATTTACGCTCGAATAAGGCCCAAGGCCCGAATGGGTTTACTATATCATTCTATAAAAATAATTGGAACATCATCAAAAAATATTTGATAAGAATGATTAGAAACATTTTGGGGAAATGCAAGGTAGGAGGTTTTACAAATTCTTCCTTTCTTACCCTAGCTCCAAAAGAGTCGATTGAAAATATATTTAACATGTTTAGACCTATTTCTCTTTGTAACTCCTCCTATAAAATCATTACAAAGATTTTGGAAAATAGAATAAAAGTAGTGCCCCCAGAAATAATCTCATAAAACCAAGGGGAATTTGTCCCAAGGAGACAAATCCTTGACAATATTCTAATAGTACAGGAAGCATTGCACTCTAGCCTTCTGAAAAAGGAAAAAGGAATGATTGTCAAGCTTGACATGGCAAATTCCTTTGACAGGGTCAATCTAGGATTCCTTTTGGATGTTCTACGAAAATTTGGATTCTCAAAAAAGGCTATAGATATAATAAAAGCTTGTATTGTGGGACCTTGGCTTTCTCCCTTGGTCATGGGAAGAACAAGCAAATTTTTTCAAAGTTCAAGGAGGCTTCGACAAGGCTTCCCTCTCTCCCCTTTTCTATATATCATTATGGTGGACTCTCTGAGCCGAAATCTATAGAAAAGTAGACAAGATCGGGCCATCACAAGTCTTTCAATCTCTCTAGAAGTAAAAATCATAAACCACTCTCTATTCGTAGACAATACTTTGGTCATGGGAGGGGCCTCTTGCATTATAGCAAGAAGAATAAAAAAGGTGCTTAAAAATTTTATGGAAGCCTATGGTGGACTTCTAAATAATAAAAAATGAAAAACTTTTCGGTAGGAACACTCCTCTACATTCTCTCCAAAAAATTTCACAAATTTTGGAAATTCCTTTTCAAGAAAAATGGAGCCATTTTGAATATCTTGGCCTCACTATCTCCAAAGAAAATATGAAGACTGCGATATGGAATAAGTACATAGAGAAAATGAAAAAAAGGTGTAGAACTAGGGAATGAACTAGCTCAACATGACAGGAAGGTGGTCATAATCAAGGCATTACTCACAACTCTCCCAATATACTAGTATGCAACAATACTAGCTCCAACAAGTATACATAAACAAATCAAGCTAGTCATCAGGGGGTTGCTATGGTAAGGAGGTAAAGTAGATACAAAGAATATTATCCTGGTGAAATGGGATCAAGTAACACAACCTTATGAGAAAGGAGGCTTGGCTATAAGACTTCCTAGGATAATGAATTTGGCACTGGGAGCAAAAATAACATGGAGATTTGTAACTGGAGAGAGTAGTTGGTGGAAGAAAATCCTGGAAGTAATCTACATGAACCATAATAGAATAATTCTACTGGATAAAGTTTCCCCAATAAGGACCTTTTCTCGGGTTTGGAGTTTGATAAAAAAGACCCTTTCCCTCATGAAAGAAAATTCCTCCAAAATCTTTGGGAATGGTAAACTTACCAAAATATGGAAGGATGGAATAATGGGAAATCAGCCTATAGCCCTTCATGAAAATCTTCATGAGTTGAGAATGTGGATGAAAAAAAAAAGGAATTAGTACTCTGGAAGACATCTCTATTTGGAGAGGTGGAGAATTGGAAGATTGGAGGATCCACAACCTTCCCTAATGCCTGGTCCCTCAATGGAGGAATTTAATTTCACGTCTTAACGGTGAAACACCATTGAGAAAGGACACAAAAGATTCTCTCCATTGGGATCTTGATGGAGGGGTCTATTCATTCAAACATGGATATGCCACTTTACATCAACTTGAAAACCGTGATTGGGAACACTAGAGGGTGGCATGGAAAATAGAAAGCCTACCAAAAAACAAAGTTTTCATGTGGTCTCTCCTCAAAGGAGAAATTCTTACAACTGATAACCCTAAAAAGAAAGGCTATGAAGGCCCTTCTCGTTGTGCAATGCGCCAGATGAATGATGAGAGCATCCAACATCTCTTTGTGGGATGTCCTTTTTCTCGAGACTACTGGATACTGCTAGTAAGACCCTAGAGGTTTGTTCTGAGCAATCGTTTCCTCTGCATGAGTTGCTATCAACTTGGAAAAAAAATATCCATATACTTTTAAAAATAAAGAAACAATTAAAAGGTATTGGATGAGTTTTCCCTCATTTTTGTGTTGGCAAATATGGTTAGCAAGAAATCAGAGGATATTCAAAGATCGCTCTCAAAGTACCAGGATAGTTTTGGCTAAAACCTAGAGCATGACAATAGAATTTATCAATTCCAAAGGAACTAAAGCAATAGATGCCATACACATGCAGCTTGAGGAAAAAACTTGGATCGAATTTTTGATGAGCAAGCAACAAAAAAAAAGCATCGGCAAATCTCCTATCAGCATTCAAAACTGGAAAATCACAGAGAAAAAAGAGGAATTCAAAACATGGTTAGAAAATTTGAAAATACCCTGCTTATTGTTTGATGGGGCTTCTAAGACTAACCTAGGCAAGATTAGAGTAGAAGGACTCATTTTTGATCCAAGAAGAATAAATCCCATCACTTATGAATGGGGATTAGGAGAATTATCCAACAACAGAGCAGAAGCATACAACCTCCTCCTGGGAACGGAAATCTTAAGGCAGCGAGGAGCGAAGAACCCAGTCATAATGGGGGACTCTGCAGTAATTATTCATTCGATGATGGAGAGAAGAAGCCTCAATAATAAGGCTCTGAGCCAAATAACAAAAAGGTGGAAAACAAATTGCACTGCTAATAAGCAGGCTAATCTTGTAGTTTCATGTCATCTGGGATAATCCAGAACAGACAATGAGATTGCCCAAAAATCAATTCCATAGGACCTCAAATCACGATATGCAAAGAATCGCACTCAAACCAAGGACATCAAGGTGGGAAACAATTGTTTCAGCTCGAAAAGCAAGAACTAAGAATCATAGGAAAATCAGGAATATCTCCATGAACATACAACATTGTCAGATTTCATCTACCAAGAGAATAATATCCATTCATGCTTCTCGTGAAATTCTCAATATTTTAATCTTGTAGTGGCCCTCCGCGCAACTATATATCCATCCCCTCCCTTCGATCGATCTCAACTCATCGCTTCTTTTCCTCTCCGTTGTCTTCCTATCCCCGGGGATAGTTATCTTTGTCCTCTTTTATTATCCTCCTTATCTCAGTAGATGTTCTCAAACTTTTTGTAATTGTTACTATGCTCCTTTGTTACATTAGCTCATCCACTCTACCTTTTTTGGGTTCCTCTCCCTCGCGTAGTTGTTGTGTCTTAATACCAAAATCGATACTTGGCTTAATCCATTGTTTCTAAAGAGAGTCACTTTAGTCTTCGCAGTTATGTATCCCTCTCACTGGCAGTTGACAACCTCTCTAGGCCTTACTTGTGGAGGTATTTGTTCCTCCTCCCTGTTGTTTCTTGCCCCTGCATTTCCCTTCTGGAGAGGTTGCCTTCATCCCGAAAAAAATATGGATTGGAATCCTCTGGCAAATGTTCCAAAGTGTGGGAGCTACACAGTATGTGATGAAAACAAGTACATGATAGATCAGATAAGAGAAACAGTCAAGGATCTAAAATTTGATGCCAAGTCTGAGAATTCTTTCCTTAAGATGCAGTTGGATGAGCAGAGGGAATAAATTGTAGCACTAAAACATAAGTGTAAAACATAAGTGTAAGCACATGGATGACACTATCAACTATCTAAAGAGCTTACTAATCAATCAGACAAGAGAAATTCTAACTACCAAAGAAGCAAGAACCAACCTCATTCTCAGCAGGAGCCTTCAATCAACAAAAAATATATGCTAATTCTTTATTCCACTTCTTTCTGCAAAGTTCTTCCCCTAGTAGTTTTCTATGTTATGTAAATGTAAATTTTTGTTGAATCAGTTCGTATGTATTTATGAGGATAGTGCAATTGGTATCCACATAATCAAAGGGAGAAGGGCATGGAAGATTGGTATTTTCCCTATGTTTTTCTTCCAAGATGCCCCTCTCTATTAGAAAAAGATATATTATCTAACAAAGATAATTTTCATCAAGAGATCGACCACTTTACAATTTTTTTTCTTCATATTGGATATAATTACAAAGACATTAGCAGAGTTATCAAAAGAGCCAAAAGGATCCCCCCTTATCCTAATTCTCCTCCCTTGAAAGGAAACGAATTTGTCTCATACAGTTGTGGTACCACTGACAAAATTGTCAAAGTCCTTAAAATAAATGGTATTGTTACATCATTCAAACCCTTGGATACCATTAATCAAAAGATGAGATCTGCTAAAGACAAAGTTGACCAATTTCAGTTCAAGGGAGTTTACAAAATTAATTTATCTTGTGGAAAGTGCTACATTTGGAGAGACTCGTCGTTCATTCAAAATAAGACTCAAGGAACATGGGGCAGACATAAAGAAGGAAATAATTCACTCCTTTTCCCTTCTTTAACATTCTTCCAAAACTAAACACCATTTATGCATTGAATATACTAAAATCATCATGAGAGAAGACCATTATGTCAAGCGCAAGTTTAGGGAATATTTAGAAATCATTAAACATCCCAACAATCTTAACATATATGGGGGTGTTGAGATTAGTAACAATTGGATTCCTTTACTTTCTCATATCTAATCTTTTCCTTCTCTTCTTGCTTCTCCTACTTTGAACTCTTCCTTCCAACCCCCCTTCCCCTCCCCCTTCCCCTTCTTTCTTCTTTTTATTTCTTTCCCTTCCCTTTTATGATATTCAATCCTTTTTCTTTTTTATTTCTACCCTATTTATCTTTCCTCCCATTCTTATTCTATTTCTTTAATATTCATTACAATTTAAAAATATATATATTTTTTTTTTTTACTGTATTCCTTATTTTTTATTTTGTTTCATCTAATTTTTTCTTTTTACTTATTTATGTTTGTTCTTTATATATATATATTATTTGTTTGTATTGGTTGTTATTTTTTTTGCTTTTTTTTATGTTTTGTAGTTTTTTTATTTTTCTTTATTTTAATTTTATTACTTTTATTTTTTTTGTTTTATTTTGTTTTTCTTCTAGTTTATTGATTTATTATCATTTATATTGTTCTCTTACTCTTTTTTTTTTATTTTTTTTATTTTTCTTGACCTCTTCTTTTTTTGCTTTTCTCTATTTATTTTTGTTTTTTGTTTTATTCTTTTATTCCTTTCTTATTTTCCATGTTTTTCTTATTAATTTCTTAACATTTCTTATTTTCTTGTTTACTGACTTATCCATTCTTCTTTTCTCTCTTTTTTATTATGTTTTCCTATTTATTCATTCATTTCTCTTACGCTTCCTTCTCTTGACAATCATGTCATAAATGACGACTTAAAATTGCACTTGTGGATTTTCCATATCAACAGTCTTCAGATTAGTAAGTTGCTAATCTTGCCTTCAAATTACTTGGATAATTGTAGACCTCAAAGTATTTGGACATATTAAGAAGCATGCTTATGCTCCTTCCTCAAATTCGCCATCAAAATTAAGAAACATAATATTTTTAAATTCCCCTTGCAAGTGAGATGCAGTCTTCTTCTTCCTAGGTTACATTCATATTTTTGTTCCCTTTCCTCATTAAACTCATGAGATTCACTTCCAGTAGAAGTTATGAAATTTCTTGTGTCTATTGACTCACTTCTAGCTCTTTTCTTACTGGTTCATCTTCTTTTAATTTCCTCAACATATAACCATTAATATTCTCCTATTCTTCTTTAGCTTTGGATAGCCTTTCTTGATTTTCCTTTATGTTATCTAAGTCTTCCTTCAAGCTACATACTACTTGCAACAGCTCAGATTCTTGGTTTTTTGTATTACTAGTTCCTCCACCCATCATCCCATTCTTGGTATGAAATTCCTCACCACCTCTAGGTGATCCTATGGAGGTTTTTCCATTGTGTTCTTCATCTATACTTCTAATTTTCATAGCAAACTTTTGATAATCAAATCACAACATAAATAAAATAATTATTTTAGTTTTAAGTCCCATAAAAATCCCAATATTGTAACCTACATCTTTTACATCACTTATAATATACCTCATTTACCACCAAAAAAAAATATCAACCCTTTATTGGTGTAATCATTCCTATCAATTTTATAAGAAATTTTCTCTTATTACACCCAAGACTGTTCTTTGAGTCTCAACTTAAATTATTGTACCTTATATAGATTTTATTCTCGTTTTGAAACTTTGTCTCTAATTGAAATATATGCATATATATTTTTATATAACAGATCCTGAAATATAATTTATTGTAATCGTATACTTTCTTAATTCTTTCAAATTTCATTACATAATTTAATGTTTTCCTAACCAAAAGGTTTATTCCTTTATAAACACCATATTCTTGTTTGAACCATATTTATAGTCCTAACATATTTATTCGAACCTCTTATATGCATATATAACTATCTAACTCAAGGTCGCTCCACACGATGATAAAATATGTTTTCACCATCGCATATCATATAATTGAACTCAAGTTGTGCCCTTGAGAAGGTTCCACAATTACAACCTTATGTATTAAAGCATATAACAACACATATATATTTATATTGATAAATATAATTGTTTAATTACGCTATGTGTTGGGCTTATTAACCTCTACAGCTATGGTTTTCAGCATCAATGTGGTTTATGTTTTCAATCAGTCCTTCGAGAAACTTCATAAACAAGGAGATATGTGCAAACGCTAACACCATCATTTCCGATGGTAGTTCGTTCATTTCGTTTGGTTGTTTATCAATTTTGTGGCTCTACAACTGGTTTTCATTCCATGGTTGACTACTTTCTCATCCATCATTTCCCCTAGTAGTTTTTTCATTTCGTTTGGTTGTTGTGAGGATTTTGTGGCTCTGCACCTCGTTTTCTTTCCATGGTTTTTTTACTATGGCACTCGATAGTGCATAAACACTATTATTAGACTATTTCCTGCTGATTTTATTCAAACCCTGGGTTCATCTGTTAGGACGACGTACCTTTTTCTACTAGAGAATTGGTAAATTTTACTATTGGTTACAATTCTCGTAATTTACAATAATTTGTTTGTTTTTTTTATTGATTTTTTCCTTGAGGATAAAAACTATAATATTCATTATGGATAACAAAAATTATATTCTATAAACACAATGTAGTGTGTACGTAGTTTAATCATTCCATCATATCCTTCATATTAGTAAATAAAAATTAGTCCCAAAAACTTTTTAAAGAGTTTCTCATACCATCCAAAACATGTTTATATTGGTCATCCATACAAAAAAAATTAACATGACTGATTGTAACCAGTATGTAGGTCCATCAGTCCAAAATAAAAACTATAAAAACATATAATAATAATGATGATTATATATATATCCAATTGATAAAAGGATTATGACTCCCCAACATCTCATAGAGGATGATCCACAGCGCGACTATATGAAGAAGGCAATGAAAAATAGTTGTTCACCTCTATGGCCAGCCAAAAATATTTTTCTAAAGTGAGAACCACCTTAGAAAGATCATCAACACACTGATTCAATTCTCTATAGATGTGTCGACATGAACACTATGAGAGCATATTTTTTAAATTCATAGAATAAAGCAAAATAGGTTGCAAAATAAAATTATTGCATGTTTGAGAGCCATTCATCTAATTTATCATTAGTTTTGAGTCACCAAATATCTGAAGAT
Organism: Pinus taeda; assembly: GCA_000404065.3. NCBI lineage: Eukaryota > Viridiplantae > Streptophyta > Pinopsida > Pinales > Pinaceae > Pinus > Pinus taeda. The sequence continues at coordinate 136,141 of APFE031601401.1, read as the reverse complement.
GAGTCACTCCTTGGTTAGTGGCATAGGTGATAAGGGACCAGCATGCAATGATTTCTGCGAAATTATTAGAGCCCAACCCCAATCTAATGTAAATGTGAAAAGAGTGTACACTGGATAGATGGAGGATGAAACTAGTGTCATTGTACACACCAAAATATGAGGAGGCACCATTGAAAAAGGTCCGTGAAAAAAATTTATCCTGGCAGACTTCCACGAGTACACACAAACATCAAGGTTCAAATTCCTAAGGGAAGTGACATATGATCGTCATTACCCAAGCTACAAGAAGGAAAGGAATGGAGATGTGGTCCTAGAAGATCGCCCAATTACGTGTGATCCATATGCCAAAAAATACAATAAGAGGGGGGGCCAAGAACTTGTTTTCTTCAGTATTCTTACTAATTAAATCGAAACATTTCTTTATATACCTCTATGACTGAATTTTTTAATGGTATTTGGGGGTTTTGTGGAGAAATCCTTCTGAAATACCATTGACTTATGGAGGATTGTTTTTGGTATGTTGGCAAAGTAATATAGTCGCGCGAATTAGATGGTCGCCTTCTACATCATCACTTATCCTGTACAAGTTTGAAGGGTTACAAACCCATTTTTTAATTTCAAAGGTTTTTATTTAATTCGTTCGAATGACTTGTTACATATGTATATAGATGTGTTTCTGAGTGTAAATATTTTATTCTTGAATTGTTTTGCATAGTGATAATTATGTGTTTCCTCTTGGGGTACCTTTCAGTGGTCAAAATCTTACTCTATGAGGAATATTAATGGAAAACTTTGAAATGTTTTCGAGTTAGATTATATTTAGATATTACTTGTAAAAATTTGTTCTTATGACAATATACAAGTATCAGCTCTCTTTATTGTAAAGTGTAAGTTCTATTGATGTATATGTATACATTGGGTTCTCACTTTGTAAAGTAAACCCTTCCCTGGAGGAAATCATTGATGGGAATTTAAAGGGTTTCCAATACAAACCCTTTCTAATTACTATTAGTTAGGGTTTATCTTATAGCTATTCATAGGATTCGGTCATGTTCATTTATAATGTATGTATTGTATTTCAAATTTAATAAATAAATTGTGTTTGATTTAGTAGCTCGACCATACTATTTATATACTCTAACATGTGTGAAAATATATTCACTGTAACAATTCTTTGTCACATGAATGTACTTGTTATTTTCCATTTCATAAAGTAAGCACTAATTTGCTTATTGTCTTTAGTATATGCCTTTATGGCCCATTTCAATTGCCAGCCTATTAGTTCCTTTGAAAGAATAAGTCACTTCATAATCCTTCCTTCTAAAGTATCTACTCTCTTTTCATTTTGTTTCCGTTAACATAAGAGGAACCCTCTCTATGTACTTCATTACTCCTTTATGTATTCAAAATAACTTTGAAACTATATATCTTGGAATAAATATTTAAACTCACATATTCTTCATTTTCCATTGAATTTTAGTTTAAATTTCCTATATTGATATTAATAATTTTCTTGCTTCTTGTGTAGTGAACTCGAAATATTTACAGTGTTTAATTTCTTCAAAGGTAGTTAGGTAACATCTTTCAACTGTCTTTTTCCTTTATCTTTTAAGCACATGAGCATGTTATATTCTAAGTCCACTCTATGTTTTTCTATAGGTTTATTATCAACACTCCATGAAGAAATTCCCCATTTCCCTTTGATGCTTCCAAACTCTTGGATTACTACTACAATTTGTTGAACATTTGGCTACCTTTCCCTGTGTCAGAGGTTCCAAACCCTAGGTTTCTTGTTCTACCTAGGGGTGACTATTGTGCTCAAAGACAGATTTCTAGATTATTTGACTCTGAAATATTTAGCAATTAAGATTTTTATTATGTATCTCTTAAGTTAAGTTCTCTTCCTAAATGAGAAGTGTTGGGTTGTGTTATATTATTTCCACGACTAGCCCATGCAGTTAACTGAGGGGTTAGAAGGGGGACAGAGCCCACCCTTCGTTGCGTCGATTGCGTAGCGGGGGGAGTCACAGGGGGCTTGAGGGGTGCAAGTAACCCCAATCTATGGGGTCCAGGGTAGCACCGTGGAAAATTTTGTTTTTGGACCCCATATTAGGTTGGGCAGACCTACCTATGGTTTTGTACATGATTTTTCACACATGTTTTTGGACACGATGGTTTTTGGTCCATGGTATTGGATGCTTCGGCATGTATAAATATGTATTGTAATTGAAAGGAGAATAATGAAAAATCAAGCTGGTAGTCCCGGTTTTGGGATCCAGGGGAAAATCCCTGTGTATATGTGTTTTATGTGTTATTCTCTCGCATTGTTTACTTTCTGTTTTAGAATTCATATGCAGGTAATTTCTGTACGGGGTTAAAACCTACATTTGGTATCAAAGTTGTTTTGGCTTCAAGGGACGCCTTTGTTGCTGAGGGGGTTCGCTCGGGTCTGTGGTAGACCCTGTTCAGTGGGAGATCTGTGGGATCGATTCTGGTGGTGAAAGAAGATGGCGAGCAGTGGAAAGATACAGATCGAGAAATTTAATGGTCAGAGTTTTGAGTTATGGAAACTCAAGATGGAGGATCCCTTGGTGGATAAAGATCAATGGATTGCAGTAGACTCGGGTACTAAACCAACGGGAGTATCCAATGAAGAATGGGAGAATTTGGATCGGAAGGCTAAGAGCACAATACAATTGTGTGTCTCGGATTCAATATTGCTGAATGTATCAGGGGAAGCTATGACGAAGGCTTTGTGCGACAAGTTAGAGACTTTGTACCAATCTAAGTCTCTGGTGAATAAATTGTTCCTACAAAAAAATTTGTATAACCCGAGGATGAAAGATGGAGACTCGGTGACAGAACATCTGAATGCACTTAATACTGTGGTAAGTCAGTTATTATTTGTTGATATTAAAATTTCATATGAAGATAAGTGCATCTATTTTTTTGTTTTCTACTAGATTCGTGGGATAGTCTGGTCATTGCAATAGGTAGCAATGCAATTGCCTTGTAGTTTGATGAAATAGTCTCATCTTTGCTGACGGAGGAGAAGAGACGGAAAAATATGGAGATCCAGAATGGTGATGCCTTGTTTGTACAAGGATGGTCCCAGAACAGAAACAAAAATAAGCCATCGAGTGGGAGATCTAAATCTAGAGGTAGATCTAAATCTCCAGGAAAACCTGTAAAGGTGGTGTGCTGAAAATGTGGAAAGGAAGGGCACTACAAAAGGGACTATAAATCTAAAGCTCTTGATAAAGGAAAGGGATCTGATGATGCTCCTTCTATAGAGGCGAAAACCACCTTAGATGAAGGTGGGGATGTGTACTTGGCTTCTTCAAGTACACATATAGATCATGAGGCATGGTTGATTGGTTCAGGTGCATCCTTTCACTTCACTCCCCATAGAGAGTGGTTCTATGAGTATGAGAAATATGATGGTGGTGATGTCTTCTTGGGGGATGATAAGAAGGTTAGAATTGTTGGTCATGGAAAAGTAAAGTTGAAGTTGCAAGGTGGAAGGGTTAGAACACTTTTGGGTGTTCTACATATTCCTACATTAGCCAGAAATCTGATTTTTGTAAGTAAGTTGGATGATGCAGGTGTAAAAACAATGTTCGA
>APFE031601401.1:105415-126874 GCA_000404065.3 Pinus taeda | reverse complement strand
TTCTTCTATTTGAACTTTTGCTCGATTTTGACAGTGTATCGGTATGTTGTGCCGAGTGAGGAGATGTTCAAGAACTCCATCTCTTCCTGGATGTATTTGTGTAAGTAGCCGCGGTATTTGAGTACCAGATGCAGCTCATAATCTTTGATACCCAACTGTGTGCGAAGGGTGTGAAAAATGTTTGTGAACTCAAGCATATCTTGATTCCATCCCTATCGTAGCGTGGTCCATTTGATGTATTTGTCCTCATAGCTTTTGACGGGGTAGTACTGCTCCTTGATGGCATCTTGGAATGAATCCCAAGTGGGTGCGGCTGAAAATAGTGAGCATGTACTTTCATCCTTCTGCTTGTAGTAGGTTTCCCATCAGTCCTTGACGTGGGGGGCTACTTTGAGAAGAGCGAAAACAATCTTTTCCTGACATGAAAATTCATGAACAGAAAAATAACCCTCTAGCAGATTTAACCATTTATCTATGACATCTGCATCTATTTTACCCTCGAAGATGGGGATTTCAAAATTAACTTGTACCTTAAATGGCGTGGCATTTCCAGAGTAGCTATTGGAAGCCGATGCATCGCCTCTGGGTAGCTGTTGAAGGATCTGCGCAAAGCTATCCATCATCGCGTTCCTTTACCACTGGAGGGCTTCTTCGAGCAAGATTTTGATAAGATCTCCTGCCCCCTCGTCTTTCTTCTCATCCACCATGGGAAGCTGTTGGGATTTGCGAGGCTGGTCTTGCAAAGGCTCGACTAGTTCAAGCCCTAACTCCTTATATCCCGACCTCGTTGGGGACATGCAAAGAAAAACAGAGAAAAAGCAAACAGCTCTGATACCACTGATTCGAACTTAAACATGAACGCAATAAAATATAGAGATAACCATATACACAAAGATGCAGCGGAAATAATGCTTCATTTCATTAATGGAAAATATTGAAATATGCTTACAACCAGAAATGGAAATAAACGAGCTAGGGCGATGGTAGCTTATCTCTGAGAAGAGATGTGGCGGCTACACGCCTCTAAACTGTTCCCAAAACTCTATTACAATGAGGCTCGAAGGCCTATTTATTGTTGAGAAACAATGGAAAACCCTTCACATTCAAAAGCCTAACCCCAGAAGATGAAACGCCAAATTGTGGGCCCTGTTTTAGGTAAATTGGTACATCAATTTCCCCGGGTCGTAAATTTGGCATACGATCTCCGTTTGACGCATATGATAGCTCGTTAGAAAGATCTATCCGAGAACTACCACTTTGGGAAGGGCAACATTGGTCCATGGATGCATGTTTCCCCCACATTTCCAAAAAAACGTTGTTTAGGGCCTCAAAACGGCTCTGGAAGTTCAGGACCCGAGAAAAACTGCTAAAAATAGTAAATTGTGCTACAATTACGGAAACTGAAAAACTGAAAGAGGCAGTTGCGAGGGTCCAAATGGGATAGGTGGGTGGCCACAAACATCCACTTGGATCAAGGTAATTTCTGTACGGGGTTAAAACCTATAGGAAGTAACTCGAAGTCTTCAAGCGTCTTTTATAATAAGAGTTTCTATGAAAAAAAGTTGTTTCCATTTATATTGATTAATATTAAATTTTCTATATGTTTGTACATTATCTTTCTAAAGGTTATTTACAACCCTCAACATACTCTTTTTATGCAAACTTTGAGTCTTTGATTTCATGCAATTTTGAAGTAATTTAAAAATTTATAAATACCATTTTTTCTTTAATCATATTCCAAATGTCTTCTATTTAAAGGAGCCTGAGTATAATTTTCAATTTTACTGTGAATCTATTATTTTTTACTCTATTCTTTTATGTTTTAAGAAGAGTATCTTCTCTATGTTTGTTATTCATTTCAGACTAGTATCATCTAAAAGACAAATGATTCTTTGGATTGTACAGATTTTTGGTTGTTATTTTTCTTGTGTTTGCTTTATGCAAAAAAGTCTATATATATATACATATATTCCAATTTTGTGGTCTCAATATATCTAAATAATATGTATGTTCCATATCTATAAAATAATTTGTTTTATATTAAATCCTTGAACCTAGTTGTATATACATATACATGTGTGCATTCATGTACAACTAGACTCTTATATTTTGGTTAACATAACATACTTTGTACACTTAATCCAAAGTTTAACATAAAACTCTATGTATAACCATAGCTACATTTGACTACTTTCATATCTACTTGTAATTGATTCTTATTCGACTTACTATGGATATAAAAATAGTAGAGGTAATCTTTACTTCCACAACTATTGTAAAACTTTCCAAATACTCATGGTTTAGTTTTTCTTTTAGTATTTCTAGTCAAATAAATAGAAACTAAAACAATTTTTCCAACTACATTAAATTTATACACAAATAAAGGCCCAAGGTACCGAATTGAACAATATGTCTAGAAAACTAATAGTTGAGTACTTGGATCCTCCCAACCTTGAAACTGCATTTATCCAGCATCCCCTCAAGCATAACAGATCTACAAATTGCCTTATATTTGTCCTATTCACTTGTTCTCACAGTGTCTCTGCTAGACAACTTGAGTATTTTCTCTGGTAAGAAGATAAAAAAAAAAAAAAAAATATTTTTATTTTATTCATTAACCATCTACCACTCTTTTTGTGGTTGGTAACTACCTCCACCTCACCAATAGGTGGCAGGTACTTACTAGCTCATTAATGAGCTTTTGTTTCCCACTCCCAAAGACAAAATCATGTCTTTTAGGGAAATAATTCATTGGCCAATTCCATAATTTCTCAATAAATATAATCATCCAAATTAGATGCCTAGGACTTATTGATGGGTAATTAATATTCACTATTAATTTTTCAGCCTCATCTCTTTAAGCCATGTGCACTTCAAAATTAATTTTTCAAACTTATTTATTTATAAAAACTAAACATCATAATTACAAATTTGTAATTAGTCATTATTAGTAATAAATTACTAATAATTAAATTCCTCAAATGTCTTTGAGACTTGAAACATTCAAAAATGGAAACACATATATACAAAACTTTCCTTAAACCCTCATGTCAGGGGATATCACATCTAACTTTTGGCTTAGCCGAATTGGGTTCCTTGCAAATATTCACAATATACACGAAGAAACGTACTCTAATACCAATATGATCTATAAATTACCATGGATATTCCACTATATTGTTCGTCACAACAATTCTAATAAAATTATATTTAAAAATATGAAATATACACTATTAGGATTTCTTACTCTTTATATTTATGGATCTGTAGATTATTGTTTATTGTGTATGCATGCAAATAAAATTTATGCAAAAAATAGAGAACAATGAAATAAAAACTCGCAAACACATTTGACATAGGATATAACATAGAAATATTTTTAGGAGAAAACCCAACTGGAAGGTGAGGTCACTTTACTCTCTTTCTTTGAATAGAAAATGACTGTGAGTACAAAGAAGGCATGTGTCATGTGGGATACTAAAGTGCACAAATCATCTATGTGTTATCTCTTCCTAGCCCTCTCGGCTACTCTACTCGTCTATGGAATAGTTCACTCGAAAAAATGGAACCCCTTTCCCTCTTGGTGGCTTGGTTATAACACAACCTACTAGTGGTTAGGTTTGACTCATTCAATTCTTAACCTAAGTTATAATATGGACTCTTATAGATTATTATTTATCATAATCATGTGGCTATCCCATTTTCCATGAGTTATGGGGGATGACATTGCATCATCTCAAATTATGATGGTGAAAATAGGAAGGTCAAGTTTTGAGTGGCATAAATTTTGCATACATAATATAATTGAGGTGATTCTTGCATTGTTGTAAATGTATTTGCGTGTGGAATATGAAAAAGAGGTGCTACACTCAAGAGAAGAGGTTTTACCCCCAAAAAAAGGTCATTTGATGCCTCAAAATGCTCCTGAAAGGTTTCATACTCCAATTTACCAAATTGGGTCCCACTAGTAAAAATGGTCCTATGAATTTATTCTTCTACTTTTTCCACTCTAAAATCATCGAGAGAATATAATTAATATATATATATATATATATTATATATATATTATATATATATATATAGATATATGTATATAATCATCCAACCCTAATTAAAATTTATTCCAATCGGACCAAACACTATGATATTCTCCTCTGTTCCAAAATATTCTTTCAAGTTTACTTTTATATTATTGAGGGTTACGTGAGAATTTCTAAGGAGGGAACTTGGTTGTGGGGAAGAGACACAGGGTCTTCACTCAATGAACCTTTGGCATATCACGTTCATTCATGGCATACTAAACAATACCCCTAATTTGACTACATATTGGAAACTACCTCTAAAAATCACATTGTTTAACCCCCTACCAATACGAACTCATTACACCTTCCCAGTTTAAAAACCCCTACTTTCACTAGATATTGTAGGTATCCATTTTTTCATTTACATTTTTTATACCCTTTTATATTTTTTCATTAACTTTGAGCTCCATTTTTTATACCTACCAATATAAAAACCATTTACCCCCTCTATATCCCCCAATATATTATGTCATTTTTCCTCAATATATATCCCCTAATATGAACCCATGTGGTATGGTATTTCTCCCCCACTGAAGCTCCCATGGGAAGGGAAAGCCATCTTATTGCCTCATGAAATTTGGATTTTGACCCCTCCACTATAGTTATATTTGAAATTTCAATTTGTGTTAGGATCCAAAATATGCCTCTCCTTCATTGGCATCCTTTAGTATTTGAAGATATTGAAAATGCTTTAACAAGGCTTTTAAAGTATGATCCTCAACAAACTCAACAATACTTTTTCACATATGCTAGTATTTGTATGGATAGTGATCTTAGTAAAGCTATACCAGTAGACTAATGCTAAAACATAAAAAAATTAAATGGACTCAAATCTTGGATGAAAAAATTCTTAGCTAATCAATTTATTTAAAAGGGCAGAGAGGGCATAACTACTTCTAAAATAAATCTCAATCTTTGATTTTTGACTACTACTAAGAATATTTTATAATATTCTCTGGAGGTTGAACTCCTACCATCCACCTAAAAATGATTGATAATTAAATTACAATTTTTGAAGCTTTATTCCATAATAGACAGCATAATTGTTGATAATTAAATTAAAATTCTAGAATTTATTTCAAAATAGAAAATATCGAGATAAATACTTTAAAAACTAGTCCAACCATATAATTAAATGGTTGGTGAACACCTATAAGCATCAATACATAATAAACATCAAAACACTTAACTTCACGATACATCTCATGTTGCTAAAATTAAACAAACATAAAAACTAATTTCGCCAAGAGGCACTTTATTTCCCAGTTTGGGGGGGATGTGTACGCGTAATGTAAGAAAGTATGGCAATATTTTTTAAATGTAGGGAAAAATAGATATAGAAAAAAACAATAATAATAAAAAATATATAAATAGATAAATGTCAGATTTTAGATTAAATTAAAACAAATCAAAACATAAAATTCTTTTTTTCAACATTGATGTATACCTTGAAAAAATATGTTGTGTCGATGTAACGAATAGTGTTTGTACTTACCCAAGTTAAATACTGCAAAACACTTGGAATATGAAGATGTATGTTGTCACTTCCAGAGACATCCTCAGACTGCTTACAAGACCAGTGCTTGGAACATCCAGATTTTGTGTCTCATATAATTCTCAGGAAACTGGAGACATCACATATATTTTTGTACATATATATTCATATAAATAATAAACAACATGGGTTGGTGCATTCTTTTTTCTTTTGCTGAAGCAAGTAAGGATCCTTCTATATCATTGAGCCAAAAAATAGTGTACAATATAAACAACCGTCTACCTGACAATAAAGAAAACAGAAAAGGAAAAACAACTTTAGCCTCCAAGGGCTACACTGTACAGCTAAACCTCTATTAAATCAAAACTAAGAAAAAATTAACAAGACTCCCGACTAACCCTTGGGAATCCCGCAAACTTTCTCGCGGCCTCCCTCCAGTAAACCCCAACCTAAAGTACTGACCCATCAAAACAAAAAGATCGATGGCAGAGGAGGAAGCCGAAAGCAAAGGAGCTCGAAGTTTAACCACCCTGCCCCACCAGGTTGCTCTGTCTTGGACAACTGTTGATTCGCAGCAACTGAATCCAATGGTTGAGATAGATTTCGCTTGGGACAAGAAGGGGGAAAGCTAATCTGCGATAGAGGTGGTTTTCATAACCCTCACCCTGCCATGTGTCGCAGGGTGTATCAGATCACTGCGAAAACGCCAAAACCATTACTACTGAGAGGGCAGTGCGATCAGTACAAAACCGCCTAGAAGGTGGTTTTGCAAACGGGACCCCGAAAACTAAAACCACCAGTTTCCGAATGGATTGAATCATCTTGCAAAAACAAAACTTCTTCGCCTTGGTTGGGATGATGTACAGGTGAGAGTGTTCCGTTAAGGAAGGACATGTTGGAAATATTTGAGATCTTCATCACACTTGCACCTTGAGTCTGGGCTACCCGACAAGGTACTCGTTTTTTTTTTTTTTTTGTTTTTTTTTTTTTTTTTTGTTTTTTTTGTTTTTTGTTTTTTTTTTTTTTTTCGGGCACAATTTGCCCATAATGAAGCCACATCTAGGGGACAATCAAATCGAGCTGGTCTCCATGGTTTTTAGTCTGAACACATCCCTGTCTTCTTCAGCCTGTGCATCACATATAGCTCTCAGTCTACTTGGACCTAATTCCTGCCATTGCATCAACACCTTATTCTCTATGCAACTAACTCCCTAGTTGGCCAGAAGATCCGCCAGCTTATTTGCCTTTCTGCAAACATGGTGGAAACTAATAGTGCGCAAGCCTTGAAGATGGCTTTGAATTCTTTGGAATATTCGAATGAGATTCCAATGCTTTGAGACTTTATCCGGTGCAGTTCCATTATGAATTTTTTGCACTGAGTTGATAATTAACTCCAAACCTGTCTCTATCATGATGTTTAGACAGTTGTTCTACTTCAGTGAATCTAGGCATTGTTCCATAGCCGTTAGTTCAGCCATGTTATTGGTGGTTGTGCCTAGGTGGCAGTGGAAAATGGAAATGATATCGCCCTCTGCATTTTTGAGGACACCTCTATACTCTGCAGTTCCCGGGTTCCCTTTTGAAGCCCCTTCAATGTTGTATTTTAAATAGCCCTCTAGAGGAGGATGCCAAAATTCCTTCTCCATATTTGATGTAATGAGCTTCCTGTCAAGGCCAAGGAGGGTGAGCCCATTCATCCCTAGCTGCCTGGGAATATTTAAATCTGCTTCTGAGGGGGGGTTTTTAGGGAAGATGCGAACAGTAGTTCTCACAGTCTCCTTGAGCTATTTCAGGATTATCTCCAGCAGGTGTTGAAGGGGATATTTTTCCTCTTTTGAAAATTCTTTTGTTCATCTCTTTCCACACATTCGATATGATGAAGCTTAGTGTAAGAGCCCACGCTGAGTTAAGAATTTCATTCTCTGAAAAAATTTCCTCCAATTGATGAGGGTGCTAATGATGCTACTTCTGTCTCTATCAGATTTTTGAAAAATAGTAGCAAATAAATCCCAAAACCAGGTTGTGAAAATGCAGTTGTTGAGTAAATGTTCCAGGGTTTCTTCTTGCGCTTCAGAGAGCAGGCATCTGGAAGGCCCCTGAACACCTCTCTTCCTAATTTTATCCCAAGTCAGGATTTTTTTTGTGATACACAACCCACATGAAGAGTTTGATTTTCATCCACCCTTGACGCATCCAAAGATTTTGCCAAATTTTGTCCAGAACCCGGGGATCTAGCTCAAGAAGAATGCTTTTTTCTTCCGTAAGAATAAAGGTGCCCTCTTTGTTATTTCCCCATCTCAGTTGGTCTTGTCCCTCTACCACTAAGATCTTCCTTTTATCTACTATTTTCCTGAGCTCCTCTGCTTTAGCTTTCAGGAGATTATTATTTTTGCACTCTATGTTTCTCCAAATTTGCCACTTGTCCGTAGGATGAGAAGGTATCCAGAAATCCTTAACCTTTATTAAACCTTGGGAATCTGACTCTTGTTTAAGATCCAGAAAGTCTTCTTTTACGAGAATTGATTCTTGCTGCCACTTGTATTCCCAAAAAAGAGCAAGATTTCCTTCTCTAATTTCCCAGAAGCTATTCTCTTGTACTAGTCTTCTATTCTCCCAGGATTTGTTCCAAATATAAGAACCCTTTATATTTCTGTCATTCTTATAAGATCATTGTTCTGCCAGGAATTGGCATATTTTTCTTTCTAGATATTTGCCCATTGAGTCTCTGGATGCTGGACCTAGTGCCACCAAATTTTGGCCCCTAAAGCCTTACTGAGAATCTCCTGATCATCCAATCCAAGTCCTCCATGGTCCTTGGGCTTACATATTTTATCCCAAGACACTCAGTCTCATTTCCTCTTAGTCTCCTCCTTTCCCCATAGGAAGTTTCTTTGAATATTTCTAAATTGTTGAAGGACCCATTTTGGAGCTGGGAGGGTTGATAACATGAAAATAATGATTGCTTGAAGCACTACTTTTGTAAGAACTAACTTGCTAGCAAGGTTTAAAGATCTAATGGTCCATTTAGTGAATTTTTCCTGCAACTTGTTGATCAAAGGTTCCCATATACTTATGAGCATAGGTTTTGCAGTTAGAGGGACTCCTAAATATTTTGAGGGAAGGAAATCCCTTTGAAAGCCAAGAATTCTGGAGATATTTTTCTGAATAGCAATATTGGTATTGAAGAAGAAGATTTTAGATTTGGAAAGATTAACTTCCATACCTAAAGTCGAGGCAAAAATATTCAAAAAAAATTTGTAGTTTGAAGCTTCTTGGACTGTGGGGATTCCCTATAGCATGGTATCATCTACAAATTGTTGGTGAGTCAGGGCCTGCCCATTGTCAGTAAGTTGCAGAACTTTGATCTTTCCTGCTGATTTCGCCTGCTTTATAGCTCTCCCCAGTCCTTCCATCATGATGATAAAAAGAAAAAGGGAGAGTGGGTCACCCTGTTTGAGGCCTCTTGAGGGACTGAAAATCTTTGAGGGAGAGCCATTGACTAATATAGAAAAACTGGACAAGGTCACCAGTGCCATTACCCATCTGACCCAGCTGTGATCAAATCCAAAAGCAATCAACATTTTCTTAAGGTAGACCCAATTTACCTTGTCATAAGCTTTGGCAATATCTAATTGCATGATCATACCTGCCTGCTTCTTGCTAGTTAAAGAGTGCACCACTTCTTGCACTTGTATGATGTTATCCAGAATTTGTCTGCCTTCCACATAACCTGATTGCTCTCTTGAAACTAGGACTGGAAGCAATGGTTTGACTTTGTTAGGCACAACCTTGGATATAATCTTATAGATTACATTGCATAGGGCTATGGGTCTGTATTTATCCGGTGTCTGAGCAATTTCCTGTTTGGGGATCAGGGTGATGAAGGAAGTATTGAGGGCCTTCAGAATGGTTTTGTTAGTTATGGAATCCTCCACAACCTTCAAAATGTCCCACTTAATAGTATTCCAGCAAGCTTTGAAAAAGTCCACATTGAAACCCTCTGGGCCTAGAGCTTTTCCATTCTACATGTCTTTGAGGACATCATTTAGCTCCCCTTCCATCACTGGTCTATTAAGGTTGAATTTTTCCTCTCTGGATACAAGTTTCGGCACATTAGTAGTTATTTCCCTGATGGATTTCTCTCTATCTAAATTGTTCTCCTAAGTTATACCTTGAAATTGATGGACTAACACAGCTTCTATAGCTTTATGGGAGATCTGCAGTTCTCCTACTTCATTCTTGATCGAAGAGATGTTGTTGTGAGCTCTATTGGCCATGGTGGTTCTATGGAAAAACTGAGTATTGCACTCTCCTTCTTTTAGCCATTGAACTCTAGAATTTTGTCTCCAAAATATTTCCTCTTGCTCACATAGATTTTCCCATTCATGATAATCTTTATCCACTTGCTTTTTGATGTCTTTATCAAAGCCTTCCTTGATTAGAGCTTGGTTGAGAACCAACATTTTATTTTCAACTACTCTTTTTTCTTCAAAAATATTGCCGAAATCCTTCTTGTTCCATTCCTTAAGCCGGAATTTGATGTGCTTTAGTCTTTTGTGAAGAAGATACATATTGTTCCCTTGCATCTGCAAGTTCTCTGTCCACCATTTCTCAATGTTGCTTATTAAGTCTGTGTGTGACAGCCAGATATTTTCAAATCCGAAAGGTTTGTTTCTAGGAGTGCCTATACCCTTGATTTCCAATTGAATTGGCTAATGGTCAGAGCCTCCAAAGGGAAGAACTCGTGCCGTTACCTCTTTACCATTCAGCATAAGATTCTCAGAGATGAAGAATCTTTCTAGCTTTGACGCAACAAGGGCCTCTCTTCCCGTCCTATTATTCCAAGTAAAGAGGCTAGTATTCCAATTAGTATCAACCATATTTATGTTATCATAAAAGGTTTGGAAATCCAAGGATTCTTTGCTTAGATATCTTATTCCTCCTTTTTTCTCTAAAATGGATTTAATCATGTTGAAATACCCCCCCACGATCCATGGTATGTCTGCATGTTTGTTCCTGAGTTCCACCAGGATATCTAGAAACTTAAGTTTGTCATCTATTCTCTGAGGACCATAAGCATTTGTGACTAGAAAGGTCTCCCTTTCTCCTACCGGTTGAATAACCACTGATAAGTAATTTATGGAAGCCTCAACTTCCAGTATGGCAATTTTGTGGGGATTCCATAGAGTGAGTATGCCCCCTGCTGTATTTTCTGCTTTTACTTCTAGGAACTCATAGCTGCTAAGCCATTTACTGTGGATTTGTCTTACCTTTTGAATGGAACATTTCATTTCTTGGATGAACATTATATCTAGCGTTTCTTGTTTCATTTAGTTACTAAGAATTCTCTGCTTTCTCTTACTCCCTAGACCTCTAATATTCCAAGATGTCATCTTCATTATAAAATATTTGTAAAGGAGTAACTGGCTAGTTCTTTCATCTTACCTGAATCAATCATCAGCTTTCCACACTCCATCAAGAGTTCATTTTGGCTTTTCCTCCCTTTTTTCTTGCCTGGGTTTTGAGTAGCTAGTCCTGGCGTAGCTTTCATCGTTTTCACCCCTCAGTTGTCCTGCTTATCTATGTTGTTCCCTCTTTCTGACTTCCCAGCTTTCGTTTTCCATAGATACAACTGTTGTATTATGTTGAGATCTTCTTGAGGTAGCGAATGCACTCCCCGTGTTGTACCTTGCTTAAGAATCCTTCTAGGTCTAGGTTTTCCTTATCAAAAATTTGTAGTAGTTCATGGTCCTTTGGGTCCGTATCATTCTGGCTCATTTCCTAATCCATTTCTTGTTCAGCATCGCTCATAGTGGCTTCTTTTTGGTACTCTTTATTTTGTGTTTGTTCCAGGTTTCTATCCTTCTCCTTTTCTACCGAACTCCCTTCCATTGTTTGATCTTCTATAGTTATTTTTTCCTCTTCCTGAAGCACCTGAAAACTATTCGGTTTGAACTGCTGACCTTTGCTCTGCTGATTTTTTAATCCTCTTTTACTTCCTTTGCCTTGGTTAACCACTTTCTGGAAGCTATCTGATTCTTTCATTGCGTTGATTCCTCTTTTGTTTATTTCTTTGTTGAACGGACAGTCCATGAAAAGATGTCCATGTTCATGGCATTTGTGACATCTGAATGGGATGTGCTCATAATCTACTGTTTGCACCCATTCTTCATCAAAAACTTCCAAGATTATCTCCTCTGGTAGAGCTCCTTATAGATCCATGTCTACACATATTCTAGCAAAGGAAGTGTATTTTCCCCTTCTGGTGGCTTCAGAGGCTTTAACATAGCGACGTAATTTATTGCCTATGGCTGCTAACGATTCATTTTGCCAATATTCTAGAGGTAGAGAGTAGAGGCTTACCTAGACCAGCACTGAAGTAAAATTTTCCTTCTCTGGGAGAAAGTCTATCATCCAAGGTCGCATGTAGAGCCCCACAACAACATAGAAGTAAGGCCCTCCTTCAAATATTTTTTCCTTGTCTTAAATATTCGTGAACACCACTGTAAAGAAACCCTTTGACCCGAGATGGAGTTATATGCTCCCTTTAGGTTTCTAGTGGTATTTAATCCAAGACTGTAAAGCTTTTTCAGTGGGCCATAGTCCCATGAACTTGCAAATGATGGCATATGTCCCCATGTGCTCCCTGTGCGCCTGCAGCTTTGGATTATTTAAAATAACTCTGGGAGTTGTTTCTGTTTTTGGTTTGTAGGGTCCCTTGCTTTTCTTGTCTTTAGTTTCCTATTTTTTGTCTTCTCCCTCTAAGTCATTTGTGCTATATTGACCCTTTTTTGTGGGTTCTTCGGTTCCCTCTTCCGTGATTTTTTTTCCTGCCTCTCTTGTTTCTCTGACATTTTCTAGAGGCTTCTTGCCTCTACTAGCCAGGGCCTCCTTGTACGAGGGAGTAGAGCCCCCTCCTCTACCACCCTTCATGGAGCCCCCTGACTGTTCTTGTTTACTCTGGTCGTTGCTCGCTCTTCATTGTTCCTATTTACTCTATGTCCGTCCTAAGCTACCTGGTTTATATTGCATGGGTTGGTGCATGCATCTAAAGGCATAAGCCATGTATTTCTGGTACTTCTTCTCATATACAACTCACAGAAATATGTGTATAAACCAATGTACGTCGAGTAGTTCAAGGACCTACGGTTTAATAAGCTTTGGCAAAGTAATGAGAGAAGATAAGGAAATAGAGTAACTCATCACATAGAGCTTGAAGCATCAAGAATTCTACACTTATCACATAGAGCTTGAAGCCTCCAGAATTCTACACTTATCCAAGTTAAAGGTAGATGTAATGGATGAAAGAGGATTGGATGTGATGATTCATGGAGCGCAATTTTAAAGATATAATTTGAAAGATACAGGCACATGCATTAACGAATCAATACAAATGAATCTGTAAGAACATATCAAACATTTCTAACTGCTATGATTACTTGAAATCAGAGAGGAAACATGAACATAATTGAATTTAGTAGAGGGGTAACATAATGTAGTACTCGATGGAGGGATTGCCACCATTTCCTTAATATTCTGAAAGATGCATATCATAAAGTAATTCAATCTCAAAAATAACATGTAGTTATTTCTTTAGGATTTTGAACCTGTGTGAAGTGTTGCTTCCCGCTATTCATCTGGAGAGGGGAGCATTGAACAGTAATTGCAACAAAATATCTCAGTCGAGCCTCAGTTGTCAGATCAATTAGTTGTCTCGACCTCGGATTTGTGGCCCAAAAGTGACTAAAAAATATTAATTACTTCATTAAATGGCGACACATTACAGGATAATAAAACAAGTCAAAAATCATATGAAAACGCCAACAAAATATCTCCATGCACATCCATGTGATCACCTTTGCTTCAGGTTGTTTCTTGCCCATGGTCTGGCCTTATGTGTCACTCAACTGATTTTCATCGCTTCTGCCTTTATTGATTGAATCATTCATCCTTCAAGACTAGGAGTGGTCAACTATTAGTTCCATGCCATATTACAGAAGCAGAGGTCACCTGAGGCAGTACTTCGTCTTCCATTTCCATGGAGCACCATGTTGGATCATCAAGTCCTCCAAAGCTTCCATGTCTTCATTTACTTTATCAGTTTCGACCCCGATTTCATGTCACAAGGGACCTTATAAGGTCATCCCATGCTGTTTTTTGAATGCTCCATCTCCTCTCTTAAATGCCTCAGATGTTGAACCATGATGCCTTTAAAGTTTTGCATTACCTCGTCGCAGAGTTATCGCATCGGGATTTTTCATTAAAAGTCCTTACGGGGCAAGACATTCTAACTAACTTTAGCCCCTTTTACTTCATGTGACTGGGGGGTATGACCAAGTGCTTAGTCCTTGGGCACTACAGCCTTTGGACTCCCCTCTAGGGGTATTTTTCCTTTGTTACATCAAATCCCACATATCAGTGATTTCTAATGCTCGCATTTGTGCATCCTCACCAACATTGCGGTCTCTGATGCACGATGTGGTTTGGCCCACATGAAAAAAAAAAGATAAGGGATAGTCTGCACCCACTATAACTTGCGGCCACCGAACACCGATTTGGCCCACCCAGGATGATCAGTTGCTCAATTTTATGATCAAAAATAAAAGTGTTAGAATTTTGTCAAACTCAACTTCAGATCGAAGAACTCATCATTTTGAATCCAGTGGTTTGAACGACACTCAAATCTGAGCTCATATGCAAAAGTTAGAACAAGTCAAAGTTCAAGGTTGACTTGTCTACATGGCAAGATTGGATAACATGGCAAAGGTCCTAGTGAATGAGGAGGCACCAAGTGGCAAGCTTCCATTGGCCCTCGCATATTACATATCGCAGTCACAGACAAAAAAGTGTTAAGAATCAACCCCAACACAGATAGGTTGCGATGCGATCTAATCGCAATCGCATATCATAGATGGATTAGTATTACGGAGATTGGCCCCCAGCAGGTTGGGTTGTGATGTGATATCTCAATTGCATATCACAAGAAACACAAGTTCTGCTTAAGATTGTCATTGGTTCTTCACTAATTGCGATGAGCAATAAGACATTGGACGTGATATGTTATGTGTTACAATTTATATGTAGTTGGGTCCACCAATACCACCGATTAATGTTCCCATGCCAATTGCCGATTGTGAAATGTGATAGTTCCCAAAAGCGATATGTTTATGAGCCACAGTTTAAGTTCCCATTGGGTCCGTTGATATCACATCGCACAATCACAAAGTTCTGCCATGTTCATAGACTTTAAGTTGCCAGTCCTTGCCGATTGCAATTTGCGATATGACTGAAAGGTTATGGCCCGTGGCGCGACCAAATACTCGCTCAATTAGCGGATTTTGGAGCGAATTTGTGGTGTTATGTTAGTTTTTGAGCAATGTGTGGAACAAATAGTAGGAGAACTAGGAGAAGTCATAACTTCTTCAGTTCTTATCCAAATTGGATGCAAAAAGAGCCTAGATAGCCATTTTTTAGCATTATTAACTCATTGAGACATGTTTCAAAGAAACTTGAGCATTGTAAGGACACTTCTTTTGTAATTTTGAGCATAATAGAGAGGCCCAAGCATTGGAAGTTTGACCAAGGAGACGTAGCCCAGGAGAGGTGAACTCCTCATCAAATCTTTGTGTTGTGTGTTGTATTTTGATGTTCTTTGTTGTTATTTTGTTGTTGTTCAACATATGTTTTATGTTAAATTGTTTATAACATTTACATAAGAAACTCTCATGGGAATCTGTTAATTAAGAAAGCATGGTGAATCCTGAAGCACTTTATAAGCAAATGATAAGAATCTTGGGTTTTATTCTGAATGGGGAATTAGCACATCATTACTATTCTGCTTCATTTCAGATCAAGTTGGTATTAGAGCACTAGATTTTGCTTACTAGATTTGCTTTGTGAAAGAAGGATTTAATTGTTTGCAAGTTTGTGTCATGCTAACAAGGTTAAAACTAAAAAGAGGAGAATGGAATTTGGTTGAAAGCCCTATAGTTGGCTCAAGGGGAAGAAGAGTAAGGTTTCCAAAGTCCTCTACACTAGTACATCCTCAAGTTGCAGAAGTTGTAGTTGATTCTTCAGAGACTATGTCTCGTGAAGGAGAACCTATCATGACAGAAGATGAGAAGACCTTCAGAAAGGATTTATTTTATATGACAAAGATGGTGAAGGTCCTCTATGAAGAGAGGAATATGAGATTGCAAGGAGAAAGTTCCAAACCTCCCAAAGGAGAAGGGTCTTCAGGAGGAGGTAGTGGAAAAGGAGGTAATGGGAATGGAGACAAGCCTCCACCCTCTCCACCATCTCCTTCATCTTCTACTTCACAAGCATCTTCACACTATTCCACTAATACATCCCTTACTCATACTCATCATCATTCTACAAAAGGAAATTGTAAATCATCTTTTCTAAAGTTTGATTTCAAATTCGAGTTGCCCATGTATAATGGTGAAGTTAATGTAGAAAAGCCGGATAACTGGATTCGTCAGTTGGAGGTGTATTGTAGAATTCAAAACCTTCAAGAGGATGATATCAAAATTCATTTGGCTTCATTGAGAATGGAGGGTGCAACAACTGTATGGTGGGAATCAATGACTTAAGACGAGATCGAAAAACATGGTAAGATCTCTATTCCTTGGTCTGATTGCATTGCTACTATAAAACGATAATTCTACCCTTTAGCCCATATGCAAAAAGGTATCATGAATTGGAAAATTTTCAGAAAGTTAAAAGGTCATAATGTGCAAGAGTATACTCAAGAGTTTAGGAGAAGAGCTCTTATGCTAAGAGTAGACTTACAGTCACAAGATACTTTGTTGAAATATATAGGAGGTTTGCATAACTATCTTTGACACACCATTCTTATGTTTAATCCCATGAATCTTGATGAGGTCTGTGTTAAAGCTACACACCTCAAAACAAGAGGGAAAAATATACAAGAAGAAGGTAAGAAGAAGCCATTCCAAAGTGGTGGAAAAGGAAAGAATTTCAAAGGAAATCAGAAGAAAAATGCTTTTGTTAAGAAAGAAGGGGAAAAACTTGTGTGAAAAAATTGTTCCAAAGAGGGTCATGATGAAGCGCATTGCTGGAATCTTCATCATGAATTACGATCGAAGAAATTTAACAATAAAGGGAAAAAAAAGACAAACGTTGTTGTACAACAAGACTTGGGTTTTTACTCGGGTGATGAATCAAATATTGTAGCCACAGCCACTAAGGGAAAAGTCGTGGGAAAATAAAGCAAAGAGGAAGTTGTGGCAAGCACCAGTGTAGAAAATAACGTCAACAACGTTTCAAATGAGGAAAACATAATTGATTTGTTCCACATCCGAGTTATTTCCAAACACACTGAGATTGATACATTGCTTGACAGTGGATCTCAGGAAAGTTTAATTTCTACAAACTTGGTCAAGAAATTGAATTTGGAAACGTGCCTCATCATAAATTGTATCTGTCGGGTTGGATAACCAAGGATGAAAATATTTAGGTCACAAGGAAATACGTTTCCAGGTTTGCAATTACTGCCAATTTCATTTATGAAGTCAAATTAGATGTAGTGTCGCTGGATATTTCTAGAATTGTGTTGGGAAGCCCATATTTGTATGAAAGGAAAGTTGTTTTCCATATATTTGAGAGAAAATATCATTTGTTCAAAGACAGAGTGGAGTATATTGTGAGAGCCCATTGTATGAAGTTTAATCTACGCAGGGCAAATGAAGTGACTAGTCAATTCTAACAAGAGTCTCATGCTCCTTATGATCAAGCAGAAGAATGACATAGAGCATGAATACTTTGTAGGCTATGACGTGAAGCTGAAAGCTAAATTGGTTGATGTGGTCAATCAATATGGAGAGATGTTTCAAGAACTAAAGGGATTGCCACCAAAAAGGGGAATTCAGCACAAAATTCAACTACAACGAGACTATCCACTCCCAAACATTGGTGTGTATCGAATGTCAATTCTGGAAAGTTTAGAAATTAATAAACAAGTCCAGGAATTATTAGATAAAGGTGTAATCCTCCCTCTACTTAGCCATGTGGTTCACCAATTGTTTTGGTATGCAATAAAGATGGAACCTAGCGCATGTGTGTAGATTATCAAGCTCTGAATAAAATTACTATAAAGAATTGATACCCTTTTCCCAGAATATATGATTTTCTAGATCAGTTGAAGAATGCAAAATATTTCACTAAATTAGACTTGAGAAGTGGATATCATCAAGTTAGAATAGCTGAGGAGGATATTTGGAAGACTGCTTTTAAAACCAAACAGGAATTGTTTGAGTGGTTGGTTATTCCTTTCGGTCTTTACAACGCTCCAACTATATTCATGAGAGTTATGAATGATGTTTTAATATCCTTTATTGATGAGTTTGTAATTGTCTATTTAGATGATATTTTTATATTCATCAAATCACGAGAAGATCATGTCAAGCATGTGAGGAAAGTGTTGGACGTCTTGAGAAAATAATAGTTATTTCTGAAAATGTTTAAATGTGAATTCGGGAAAACTTCCTTAGTGTATTTGGGCCACATAGTTGGAGGAGGTGCAATGAAGATTGACCCCTCTAAAGTGTCGGTCATTATGAATTGGCCAATACACAAATCAGTCACAGAAGTAAGGAGTTTTCTGGGAGCAATGTAGTATTGGAGGAAGGTCATTGCCAATTTCTCTTCCATAGCAGCTCCACTACATGCTTTGACTAGTGTGAAGGTTGTCTTCCAGTGAGGAGGCAAACAACAAAAAGCATTTGATGCTTTAAAACAAAAGATCAATTCAGCCCCAATTTTAGCATTGTCGGATTTGAAACAACAATTTGAAATACAAACATATGCAAGTGACTACGCCATGGGTGCAGTTCTTTTACAGCATGGTAAGCCCATTTCATTTCATTCTAAGATTTTTAATGGTGTTGTTATTAACTATCCTACATATAATAAAGAGCTTTATGCATTGGTGCAAAGTGTGAAGAAATAGAATACCAAACAAAATTATAGCAGTCAAGGCACTTTCAATGGATGGGATTCTTACAGCAATTCCACTTGGTAATCAGGTACAAGAAAGGAATTTATAACAAAGTTACTGATATGATTTCTAGACCGGTTATTGATGTATCCATTTTACTCGAGAATAATTTTGTTTTGCCTGAAAGTTATATTGAACAATACGCACATGATACTGACTTTCAAGAGGTATATTCAAACTTGAGTCAAGGCCACCAAGTTGAGGAATTAGACTGCCATGTACAAGATAATTTGTTGTATCATTTGGGAAAATTTTTTATTCCACAGGGAGAGAGAGTAAATGTCATAAGGGAAGCATACACTTCTCTTATCGCTGGACATTTCGGTGTAAGTAAAACAGTGGCAAATCTTCAGAGGTATTTTTACTCGCCTCGTATGCTTGAAAGTGTGTCATGTTTTATCAGAGGTTGTTCGTTGTGTGCAGTTAGTAAGATTATTAATAGGAAACTAGGATTGTATACACCACTTCCAGTGCATTCACATCCATGGGAGAGTGTTTCTATGGATTTTGTAGGAGGTATTCCTTTATCAAGAAAAGGTCATGATTATTTGTATGTAGTTGTGGATAGGTTTAGGAATATGTGCATACTAATGCCTTGTATAAAACAAATTAGAGCTGGACAAACAAATCAACTTTTCTTTCAAAATGTATGGGTTCATTTTTGATAACCTACTTCTATTGTAAGTGATCGTCATTCCCGATTTGCTGGGAATTTTTGGTCAAGTTTATGGAACTTGATGGAAACCAAGTTGAAGAAAAGTATTGCCTTCCATCCACAAACAGATGGTCAAACTAAAGTGGTTAATAGGACAGTTGTTCATTTGCTAAGAGGATATTGCATCAAACATCCTAAGTTGTGGGATGAATAGTTTCATTATATCTAGCATGCTTTGATGCATGTCTTGGTTATTTTCCTAAATCGCCTTTAGATTTCATCTTTTTGAAAGATGTAGTTGTAGATGGACATAGCAACATAGACAAAGCAAAGAAATTCATTGAGCAATTTTAGTTGATTCACCAAATAGTTCAAGAACAACTAGAAAAGAGTTAAGGCAAGTATAACACAAGGCATGATAAGCGTCGTGTGGATCATCAGTTTCAAGTAGGTGATGAAGTTTGGCTATACATTAGCCAGGAAAGGCTTCAAGGTGAAGGTAAAAAGTTGAAACCAATCCGTTATGGTCGATTTAAAATTGTAGAAAAGATTGGTAATAATGCTTTCAAGCTTGATTTTCCTTCATATATGCAAATTTATTCCATTGTTAATGTTGAAAATTTGAGATTGTATGGGCCTCCTTTGATTGAAGATCAAGGAGAAAGTGTATAAATTCCATCAATTGAAGATTTTTCTCTAGAATTTCTTGATGAACTTTAGCAAGACACCATACTTGACAGAAGAACGAGGTCATCAAAAAGGGGAAACCTTGATTATCTTCGAGTGGGTATCAAAGCTACAAATCCATTAAAGTCCAAATGGATTGAAGAGGGGAAGGTGTAGGAATAGTATCCTCATCTGTTCATTAACTAAATATAATATTTTAGGGTCCAAAAGGCTTCTAGTAGGGAGGAGTGATCAGGTACTCATGTTTATGATAAAAAATCAAAATGTCAAATTTTCTCATACTTCAAATCGAAGAGCTCATCATTCTGAATCCAGCGGTGTGGACGACACTCAAATCCAAGCTCCTATGAAAATTTTAGAACAAGTCAAAGTTCAAGTTTGACTTGTCTACATGGTGGGATTAGATGACGTGGCGAAGGTCCCAGTGAATGAGGAGGTGCCAAGTGGAAGGCTGCCATTGGCCCTTGCATATCACATATCATAGTTGCAGGCAAAAAGGTGTTAAGAATCGGTCCTGGCACAAACATGTTGTGATGTGATCTAATCACAATCGCATAGCCCAGATGGATGAGTATTATGGAAATTGGTCCCAGGTAGGTTGGGTTGCGATGCGATATCACAATCGCATATCGCAGGAAACACGAGTTTTTCTTAAGACTGTCTTTGGTTATTCACTGATTACGATGAGCGATAAGACCTAGGGTGCAATATGTTATGTGTTATAGTTTATATGTCGTCAGGTCTACCGATAACGTCGATTAATGTTCTTGCGTCGATTGTCGATTGAGAAATGCGATAGTTCTTGGACGTGATACATTTATGAGCCACAGTTTAAGTTCCCGTTGGGTCCGTTGATATCGCATCATACAATTACATATTTTCATTGTGTTCACAAACTTTAAGCCACTGATTGCGATTTGCGATATGACCGACAGGTTATGGCCCATGACGTGGACAAATTCTCACTCAGTTAGCATATTTTGGAGTGAATTTGTGGGATTATGTCAGTTTTTGAGCAATTTATGGAACAAATAGTGGGAGAACGAGGAGAAGTCATAACTTCTTTAGTTCTTATCCAAATTGAATGTAAATATAGGTTGGATAGCCATTTTTGAGCATTCTGAACTCATTGAAACAGGTTTCAGAGGCATTTGAGCATTGTAAACACACTTTTGTTGTAATTTTGAGCATAATAGAGAGGCCCAAGCATTGGAAGCTGGACCAAGGAGACGTAGCCCAAGAGGGGTGCACTCCTCATCAAATTTTTGTGTTGTTAAAAAGTTTGGAGCGATTTTGTGGGGGAGCAATGAAGGAGCTGCATTGTCATAGATAGCACATTCAACAAGAGTTTTACGCATTTTAAAGGTTATTTTTCTTTCTATCTCGACTATTTACAGATGAATTTGGGGAAATTTTGTGTTTTCATGGGAAAAACCACATAAAAAACTCTCTTTTTTATATATTTTTATAGGGACGGAAAGGAATAAAAACATAAATTTGTAGGATTTTTAAGAGAAAA
>APFE031601401.1:61146-72783 GCA_000404065.3 Pinus taeda | reverse complement strand
TTTTATCTATGGAATATATTTTCCACATTAAAATGAGTTTACTATTATTGATATATTTTTGAATACATTTCAATATTAATTAACCCTCCATATCAAATATTTTATTTATTAGTCACTTTGAATATTTTATTATTAATTATATATTTTTAAATGTTCCATTTTAATTCTATATTAATAATTAAATAAAATACATATCCCCTGGAACATTTTACTTTTAATTACTCCTCTTACAACATTGAAATATTTTTTTATGATCAACATTAAAATAATTAGTCATTTGCACTCTCTCCATATACATATGCATGAAGTTGAGATTGAAGTAAATTATTCCCATGCATATATAAAAACAATATTTGAGTCATATACTAAAATATTTTTAAAAAGCTTTTTAAGTGAGGTACTGAAATATTTTTATAAAGTATAAGGATTATACGATTTGTTGTACTCAAAAGTATAACATTTTTATTATTATTTTTGGTTATCTCTATAAAATTGGTTTAAGGTTATGATACTTCATATGCACATTGAAATATTTTATTTATGGTTGACAATAAGAGCATAACATGTACATTTAATTTTTTTTAATAGCCCATATTTTTTTATTGACAGTGAAAAAAAATTTGAACACAACAGATTAATCCTCTAAAAAAACCTAATATATCTACAATTAATGGTTAATATATAATATTATATAATATATATATATATATATATATATATATATATATATATATATATATATAAAATATATATATCTAAATTCTTATAACTATATCTATATCTATCTAATATATATATAATATATATATATATATATATATTATATATCACACACCATGTGTATTTAACATTATTTAAATTATATTTTTGAATGAAATAAAAATGGATTTAATGTTCTTCAAAATTACCAAGTGAAAAAAAAATGACTGTAAAAATTTGCACATAATAGATTTAACCCTCTAGAAACCCTAATATATTTGTAACTAATCTATATCTATAATATAAATATATCTATATTATGTATATATATATAATAATATATAATATATATATATATACACACACACACACACACACACACATACCACATGTAATTTTTTAATATCTTCAAAATGTTAAATCTCTCTCCTCTTCATGGCTACCATATATATGAATAGGATGTGAATGATTGTTGATGTCTATGGGAAACCAGTGAAAAAAAATTGCACTGCATCTATGCATATAAAATGGCTCAAAATATCTCCTCCATCTTCATCTTGCTAATGAAATTTATTTGAAGTAAACAACTTCAAATTTATTATTCATTTTCTTAAATTCTCATTTTAATATAACTTTTTTTGTTTCAATCTTGAAAAAGTGGATGACATTCCTTATTTTCATAATACACGTATTTTAATTATATCTAGTTTTTTTTTTTTTTTTAATAAGATGTCTTCAGACATCCATTCAATTGTGTTCCAACTGATTTTTTTCAAATGACCAACACCTTACTATTCCAAGAATAACTACTTTATCAATTCCTAGTAGAAGCATAATTGATAAAATTTAAACAATTTTAACGAAATTTGATTTTTAATAGGGTGTCTTCCAGCAAACTTCTTCTACTAGAGCTTTTCAAACTTGCAGTACCTTGGTATTCAAATAGTAATAACTACTTTACCATTTCTTCTTAGAGCTTTTCAAACTTCTATTACCTTGGTATTAAAATAGTAACAACTACTTTATCATTTCTTCTTAGAAACTTAATTTACATAGAATGTTCATTGAAGATAACGGGTAAGTAAAATAATAAACGATGGAATTTAGGTTCTATTGATTTTGGAAATTGAGGGATTACCCTTTTGGAATAGATATTTTTAACTTTTTCACAGATGTTGACTTAACCATGGGTGGAAGATGAAAATCAAGAATCAAACATCAATTATTTTAATGAGATTGAAAATTCAAAAAATCTATTATCTAAATAATATTTGAAAATGACAAGTATATATCAGAAAATTTACAATTATATATACAAAAAATCCATTAAAACACAAAGTTACCCGTACCATTGTACATTTATTATTGACTTATTAATTAAAATTTCAATACTTTGTGAACAACTCTGTACCACTATTCTTAATCTTGACTTCTTAATTCAAAATTCTAGAACTTTGTGAACAACCCTAGTCTATGATTATGACTAAACAGATGCAAACTTGGAATATGGAAAGAGAACTATTCAATATTTAAATAGACATGAAAATAAGAGAATAGAATTTTTAAATAAAAATGAATTATTATTTTATGACCATTTGTTCCAAAAAATGAGGGTCATTTTCTCAAAATTAATCCCAATACCATGAAATAAGGGCAAATGAAAGAAAAAAATAATTTTTACACCAAATGGGAGGGCGAAATAACTATTGTAAATATGTGTCCTTGAAAATTAGGGTGAATGGAAGGTTGTAACACCTAAAAGGGCTAAATTTACTTGTTTTACCCTCTCCCTTAAAATAAGGTGGGATAACCTCCATACCTAATTTTTTTATAAAAACAAATTGAGGCAATTTGTAACAATGTACTATGATACAAAATATTGACCTGATAAAAATTTAAAACCCCTTAATTTCGCCCAAGGGAAAAAATTCTCCCCTAAAATTTTCCATGCTCTTAACATGAAAAATATTTAGATTAGAGTCCTGCAGATCAGTAGATCCTATAGCTGACAATAAAATCTTTTGATGTGTTGGGCATGTTTGCAACACTTCAAGAGCTGACATTGCAAAAGGAGGCATAGCCAGATCTTTAATATTGTTATAATTCTGTGCAACTCTAGCATTTGGATTGAAAGCTTATTTCCAAAGCACACCTTTAGGAGGTAGTTGAGTCATAATGTCAGGTTTTAGTTTATCAATCTGTAATGGTTTAGAAGGAGGAGGAGGAATTGAACCAGAAGTTTGACCAAATGAGCTAGCCTCATTTCCATTTTTCACATGACCCTTTGATCGTAATATTTTGATCTCATAGCTACCATAACTTGTTGCAAACACATCATCATGATGTCTTGCGATGTGGAAGAGGAAGGTGTGTTTTGAGAAACCATCTTGTTGCCTTGAAAAGGAAATGGATCCTTCAAAATAGCAGAAGTTCTAGAGCCTTTGATGAATTTGGAAACCTCTACCCGATGTGGGCATTCCTTCGTATAATTATCCTCATTGCAAATAAGGTAAGGATAGTGAGGTTTACTTTTTTCATTAGTAGATTCAGTTTTAGTGTCTTTCTCTTTTGAATAATCATTTTGTTTTGATTTACCTTTCCCCTTCTTTTTACCTCCGGTCGATGTGGATTTGTCGATACATGATTCTATGAAATTAATCTCGTAAAATATTTTATGGAAAAGGGTTTTCAGATGGTGAATCTTGTATGGCCAAAGTTTGAGTATTCTTAGAATTTTTCTTTTGTCCCTTTAAACTATTGGCGAACACAACCTATGATACCATTAGCACATTAGATCCTGCAGGAGAAGTAACTATTGCATCACTTGTAGGGCGTGGTAAGTTTGGGATTTTCTCATACAAGGTGCCAGCTTAGGTGTAGGTTAAGTCTAAATAATCAACATGAGAAATTACCTGCTCTTTCATGATGAAACCTCCCTTAGCAACATCTTCTGTGATAACGGGAAGAAGTGACTTTGTAAACCATTTAGCTAAAATATGACCTGGAATAAAAAATTTGACTAATTGGCGTCTACATCACCATTCAAGGATATGATAAAAAATGTGAGTTGATTTTTATTGTTTTGAAAAAGTCAATAGTTTGGTACCAGTATCATAATGGATCGGTAACTAAAAGTGGGATAAAAACATTGTTTCCAGGGAGTTAAATTTATGGAAATAGGTGCGAGGTAGGTCAATGTACCATTTAGCTATCAAATCGATTAAAGTTCGTTAGAAAAGGAAAATATGGATAGAATCATCAATTAAATAATTTGATGCACACCAAAGATGATATGTCATCACATGGTTAGATGGATATTCCCCAGATTTTCCTTCAAATTTGGGTATGTCACTCGGTAACTTGGTAGGAATCATCGCCCAATAAGGATAATAATAAATAGAATCATTCGTCAACCAAGATAAATTGGGTAAATATAAGGTTGCAATAAATGGTAACTGTCGGTTAAGGTCTTGCAGTAAAGTTGATAATCTTGTCAGTTGAGACCAAACCCTGGAGGAGGATACCTGGGATATCCTAGAATATCCTGCGTAGTTGGAATTAGAATTCCACTAGGGTAACCAGGGTGAACCATACCAGGTTGAATTTGAATATGGACTTGATAAGTATGACGAGGTTAATTTGACTCTCAAAAGGTTGAGCTTGAACCATTTGACCTTAGTAATATTTCTCTTGTATAGGTTGAGCTTGCAAAGGTTGGCCTTCAACAAATTGAATTTGAACAGGTTGAATTTGAATAAATTGACCTTGAAAAGGTGATTTTTGGAATGTTGACCTTGGAAAGGTGGACTTTGGAAAACTTGTCCTTGAAAAGGTGGAACCTGATAAGCTTGAACTTGAAAAGGTGGGCTTTTGAAAGATTGACCTTTAAAAAGTCGGACTTTGGAAAGCTTGACCTTGAAAAGGTGTTTGCATTGTTCCTACAATGGGTTGCCTGATAGAAACTTGTGGTATAGACTAGATCATAGAGCCAATTTGATAAGAAAAAACTTGAGGGATTGCTAGAGTAATTTAAGGAACAAATATTTTAGGAGTAAGTGGAACGGTCATTTGTGATACTCCTGGAATAGGTGTCTGAGGAGAACTTGGAACCGACTATGAGATAGGTGTTTGAACAGGTGTTTGTGGTCAAACCTAAATAGGTCATTAAATCGGTTGCTGAACAGGTGTTTGCAGAATTCCTTGGACAGGTTGTTGGAAAAATGTTTAAGGAATCCTTTGAACAAGCTGTTGGACAGGTACGACAATACTTAGAACAAGTATTTGAGGAATAGTTTTTCCAGTCGGTTTAACATGTTGATAAAGTGCCACTATTGGAGAAACTGGACCATAATGTTGAGTAAAAGTAGGATTCCAAATAGTATTCGTCCCAATATAAGGAGTACCAAGTAAAGGTTGATTTACAACAGATTGATCTAGATCGGGTTGAGGTATCTGACCATAAGTTCTAGTAAAAGGTTGACCCCCAACAATAGGTTGTGCTCCAGGTGGAGGATAGGGTGGTTACCCCCCATTCTAGTAATCAATACCAGTACGAGTTACTTGAGGGTTACTAGAGTTACCAGATATCATATGAATTTTATGGTCTGATCAAGTAAGTGCTTCAAGCATGGAAGTCATGCTCTGAAAAATAGACATAGATAAACCAGATGACCAAGTAGAAGGTTGAGGAGAAGAAGTAGCCCCTGAAAAGTGTTAGTAAGTGACTCATATCTAGGAGGAACTAATGGACCACCATATAAAAGTGATTCTAGGGAGATGGTAAACATATCTGGATCGATGGGTTGGTTCCCAATAGGAATTTCTAACACAGTTCTTTTTGGTGATTAAAAATGAATGTGTGGTGGTGACAAATTCTGGCTTAAAAAATTCAAAGTGATAAAATACCAAGGATCAGGTCGGAAAGGATAGAAAGGAACTCTTGGGGTCAAAAGATTCACTACCGGTAAATGGAGAATGAGGTGTTTTTGTCTCTTCATTTCCATTAATATCTTTAATGTTAATTAACCTAGGAGGTAATGCAATCGTAATTATGAGCTTTCTTCGAAGTGAAGGTGGCTCAGGTGTAGGAGCTAAAGTAGCCGAAGGTGATTCAAGTTGAGAAAATTCATACTTAGGTTCTTTTATATCTATTTCATTTAGATCAGTATCTAAAGCTTCACCAGTATCAGATTTAGTGTGAACTACTTTGGCAATCTATGGGCAAGAGTGAACTAAGCCTGATTTTATTTTTTGTGTTGGAATCACCTCGGTTTCTACTGTCTCAGATTGTAAAACTATTGATGTTTAAGGTTCTTATGAGGTTTTAGATTTGGTTCACTTTGACCTTTTATTTTTTATCTTTTCTAATTTACTACGTGTGTATTCAGGTGGCTTACCTTACATTCTACATGAATGCCTTGGTGATTCAGCTAGGATGAAAATTTATCACAAATCAAATAATATCCACAATCCAATATCAAAGTCTCTAAAAAGTAAAATCAAACAATTTAACACATGCTAAAATATATATATAAGGTTTCAAGCCATGCAAACAAGCTTTTCGCAACGAGCTCACTAATTGGTGATGAAATCCAATGTCACTGAGATCAAAGTGAAAAGTGGTTGTAAATAGAGTGAGTGGAACTAGTTACACTCACAACCTACTTAATGAAACAATCTAGTGCAAGTAACTTCGCTTATGTCATCTTGAGTGAAGATTACCCTCCAAAAATTCCAAGTGAGTCTACGAAACATATGTTCTAGGTATAGCAAGACCTTCCCACTGTCATCACCTCAGGTAACAAAGGTTACCAACTACAACAATTCAACCAAGGGGAACAATCACAGATGAGACGTACATGCAAGGGCAAAGTAACAAAGCTCAATCCCCTTCAAAACTCCTCAACATGGTTAATTGGAGGTTTCATTTCAAGTGACACCAAGTACCTTTTGACACCATTGTAATACGTGTAAATCACTATATCATAGCCAATTAGGTGAGTACGATCACTTCACTAGGTCTGATATGTTCTTGTGCTTGACTCCTTTGTAAGGGGAGCTTCCCAGAGCAAAATTGAAATAATTTGATTTATCTCCCTATCACAAGATTTTATTGTTTGTCTGCAAATTTGGAAAGTTTACTCACTTCCCTATTCCAAAGCCCTATAACTTAATCTACTGTAGGTGGAAAAGGTCCCTATGAATAAAACTTTCTAGATTGATTTTAATTAGCATTGATTTTAGGAGTTGTTATTTAGTCAGATTAATGGATGCGAAACTTGAAGAAATTATGACATGATGCAATCCTAATGCAATCGAAGATGAAAATATAATCTTTTTATTTCAATGAAAAATATATCTAAAGTAAGGAGAGATTCTTTCACTTTTTCAATTGAAATACAAACAAAAACTCTAACCCCACTATATTCCTTTTCCTAGAATGCAACTATCCAATTTCGAATTACCCAACATTGAATAATAAATTCAAATTTTCATTTGCTCAAATAACACAAAAGTCAAGAAACTTCTCTTTTCATACAATCACTCATAAATTCAGAAAAATGCAACAAGAAACCAATAATCACAAAAAATTATTTTTCCTTGATTGAATGCAATAAATTCTCTTGTAGTTTTTCTTGCAGTAACAAATTCAGTTCATGAACCCTTTAGCAAATAGAAATAAAAAAGACCTTTCATTTCATGACCAGCATAAGAAGTATTTTCACAAACAAAACCTAATCTTGTAATTCATTCAGTTTGATATTCAAGATAAAATTGTGCAAAAAGAGAAAATTGGACTTAAAACATGATCTAATCTATTGAAGAAAGATATACAGTCAACTCAACAAGACCAACAAATCTCTCTTTTGATAGTCTGACCATTCATGAGACAAGACCTAACCCTAATTTGCAAAGATAAGACCAATCACAAGAAAAATCCAAAATATCACTTAGTTAGACTGACAAGTACTCATAGGAGGTTCACACAAGTGTAACACAATAGGAAAAAACATAAATTTGGAATTTGAAGAGGAAATAACTAAGTTTTTCAAAAATTCTCGGTATGTGTGCAATCTTTGCAATAAACTAGTGCACATAAGTTGTGTTGCTGAAAATTAAATGCACAGCAGTGCACACTATTCCTAAAATATAAGTGTGCACAGTAGGGAAATTAAGAAAAATAAAAAATAAATCAATTCCAGAACAAAATCCAAATTTCTAAAATTTCCAAACAATCAAGGAAGGGTTGTGCGGTAGGTTGAAAAGATCAAACAAGGAAAAATAAAGGAGACTAAGACAAATCCACCGTATGGTCACCAATTTGGTATGAGAACAAATATCTCTTGCAAACAAGAACGATCTCCCTAGACTTCAAAGAACCCTAGTAACAAACAAACAAAAACTGCTACCTTTCCCTAGACTATGATTGACTGAAAGCAAATACAATGATAGAGGTCTCTTACTAATTAAATATTGATGAAGTCCCTTTCAAATATTTCATCCATTCTCTCCTCTTTAGAGTCCCTCTCATCACTCCCCACAACTTCTCCATAACAACTTGAAAGAGATCTGCATAGATAAACATAGACAATAGATCAAAGCATCCAACATATAATAAAAGAGATAAATGGACTAATTAACCAATTATACAGCATAAACTAATTAATATGCAATCAAAATCCATGTTGGTGATCAAGGAATCCTACAAATTATATCAACAAAGATGTAACTAAGAAAGAACAATTTCTTTTATATTAATAAACTCGAGAAAATCCTTACAATCATATAGCCTTGATGTTGCAAGTCCTTTCTACAATCTCCAACCCTCTCCCTTGCAAGAAAATCCTTCCAACCTAATCTGAACAAAATAAACCTACTTCTAACAGTCCTTCCCCGATCCTCGAACTTGTAGTAGCTTTATAGGCCAAGAATGGGAAGTTATGGATCTATTCTCTAAGGGATAAGATCCACTATTAGTGGGATAGGGGTTCCACAAAGGAAGGGGAGTTTATCCATGATGGGAGGGACCAAACCTGAATAAGCACCCATTCAAAGTGTGTTGGTTTGGATATATGCTACCAACAATTTTTCTAGACTTTACTTTTTATTTTTTCATTCGTTGAGTCATGTTCACAGTTCATATTGTAAGGTAGTGCATACTTATGTGAAAATTTTAGTGGTCTTATGTGCATATGCATAGAAATTAGCTAGGAAATTGCCAAGGTAGCTAAAATAGGGTTTCTGTACCATGGGGTCCAGGAATTCCACTTTCTTTGGGATGATTTAGATTCTAACTTTGTAGGGGAATGTTCTCGGGACACATTTGTGGATATCGAAATATGTAAACCGATGGTCATTTTCCTAATGCGATAGAATGATGTGTAATAATGTATTCATGCCATGTAAAAAGACTTCTGATAGGAAATAATTGGCAAACTTCTTCTTTGGAAAGATCTAGGTGCACTTTCGAATTTTGTGGAGAATTATTTTAGACAAGTACAAAAGCTTTTTGAGTTCATTTTGGACTATATTGTGGGATAATACGGACATGAAGTTGAAAATGTAGACAACATTCCATCCATAAACAAATGGGAAAACAAAATTATTCAATAGTAATTTGGTGTAGATTTTGAGGGGTTACAACCATAAGCATCCAAAGAATTTGTTATGAAACTGGCTCACAAAAAGATAGAAAAGATAGATAAACACCTTCAAAATGAGCCTCTTCGAGGGGGAAATCTCCTTTACATTACACAAATGAACAATTCTTGGTTGATACAAATGGCAAGACCTCCTTTCTATATAGGAGTCTAAGGGGTCATAATATAATTAGAGTCGACATAACAACAATAATGTAAGGGAACAATAATAACAATAGTGGGCTTCTATGGGGCACAACAATAATAATATGGGGACTACATGGGCACAAAAATATAATAAGGGGGTTGTACTAATAACAATAAGTGGTTACACTAGTAGTATATGGACCTAACATGCCCCTCTCCTTCAAAAAGTGTTGTCCTCAACGCTTGAGTAGTTCTTTATGCTTTTGTATAAAATTCTTGTCCTCCCATGTGGAATCTTCAGTGGGTAAGTTCTTCCACTTGATGAGATATTTTGAAATTGATCAATTTCGTAGTTGTCAAGTTCTTGTTTCTGTGACTTCTCCAGGTTAGAATATGATTTTTTCTTCCTCTTCAAGTTCTGGCAATATTATTTGAACTGGGATCTTCTGCAACTTTTGAATGAGTGGACACACTTCTTCATCCTTCTTCCATTCATCCACTGCTTCATTTATCCAATCTAGTTGGATAATAGAATAGCACAAAACAATGCTTGCACATCCTCATCCTTTCTTGAGAGTGTATCTGCCACAACATTTTGTTTCCCTTTTTTGTAGATGATTTCAAAGTCATAACCCAACATCTTTCTGACCCATTTTTGTTGCTCTTCAGAGGATAATATTTGTTCTAAAATGTATTTAAGACTATCATGATCCGTTTTTACCTTCAAGTGTTTTCCCATTAGGTAGGGTCACCATTTCTTAAGTGCATGTAGTATTGCCAACATTTCCTTCTCATAAATAGCTTTGTGTAATTACTTTCCATTGGTTGGATGACTTTCGAAAACAATGGGTCTTTCATCTTGCATTAAAATAACACCAATTCCATTTCCTAAAGCATCACATTCCACAATAAAGGTTTTTTTTAAGTCCGGCGTAGCTAAGACCGGTGGTTGGCACATTGATTCTTTAAGATGTTCGAAGACCTTTGTTGCTTCTGGAGTCCACGAAAATGCATCTTTCTTCAATAATGTTATTAGAAGTGCTACTATTCTCCCGTAATTCTTAACAAACTTGTGATAATACCCTGTTAACCCAAGAAATCCTTGTAGGTGCTTTATGGATGTGGGGATTTTCCATTCCTTAATGGATTTAATTTTGCTAGGGTCTACCTTAATACCTTCATGAGATACAATATGACCTAGATATTCCACCTCTTGTACTACAAAGAAACATTTGGAGCTTTTTGCATATAATTGTTTCTCCTCCAATAGTTTGAGCATCCTGTCGACATGTTGAACATGATCCTTCCAAGATTTGTTGTAGATTAGTATATCATTAAAAATTACTAGCAAAAATTTTCTAAGGAAGGGTTTGAAAATGGAATTCATCAACCTTGAAATGTAGAAGGTGCATTGGTAAGGCCAAAAGGCATGACCAAAAATTCATAATGATCTTCATGAGTTCTAAATTTTGTTTTCAGAATGTCTTCAGTCTTCATTCTGATTTGATGATATCTTGAACAAAGATCCAACTTGGTGAAGTAAATTGATCCATGCAATTCATCAAATAATACATCAATGACAGGAATGGGAAATTTATCTTTAATAGTGAGCTTGTTGAGCTCCCTATAATCTAGACACATGCACCATGATCAATCCTTGTTGTGCACCAATACCACTGGAGAAGAGAAAGATCTTTCACTAGGTTGAATTATACCAGCCTCTAGCTTTTCTGCAACCATACATTCAATTTCACTCTTTTGGGCATAGGGATATCTGCACATCCTGATGTTTGGAGGAACACTTCCTAGAATCAAGTGAATAGCATGATCATGATCACGAATAGGTGGGAGGCCTTTGGGAGTCTCAAATACCTTAGAATGATTGTCCAAGACTTTTTGGAGATATGGAGAAATAGATTATTTCGATGTGGGAACCTCTAGCGAACATAATTGTGCAATGACGCCTCATTGTTCCTACTTTATAAGATTTGTCATACCATTAGAGATGATTATATTTCCCGGTTTCCCTGCAATACCTCTTAATTCAACTTCCTTTCCTTCAACACAAAATTTCATGAAAAGTTCTTGAAAATTAAAAACTATTGTACCCAAGGATTGTAGCCATTGGACTCCTAGTACAACATCAACACCA
>APFE031601401.1:3606-58157 GCA_000404065.3 Pinus taeda | reverse complement strand
CCCCGTGGACGGAGGCTTGCCAGGTAGCTCGTAAGATGGAACGTGCATTAGCATCCCAATACAGTCGCCCAAATTTCCCCGCTAAAGGTCGTCCCCCACAGGCTCACAACACGACTCAAACACTTAAGATCCAAAAGGTGTCCCCTGCGGAAATGGCCGAAAGAAGGAAGCAAGGACTATGTTACTAATGTGATGAAAAATACTCCCCAGGTCATAAATGTAAGGATCCTAAATTCTTTCAAATAGATGCCACTGACTACAGCTCAACAGAGGAAGATTCACCACTCGAGGAACATGAGCCGCTAAAGGAAGACAACCAACAGGACAATGTTTCTGACGAACCAGTTATTTCGTTGCATGCCTTGGTAGGGATTTCTTCCCCTCAAATGCTCAAAATCAGAGGGTTTATTAAACATCGCCCAGTAGTAGTCTTGATTGATAGTGGAAGTACACATAATTTCATCCATCAAAAAGTCGCAGAAATGGTGCATTGCTTTGTACGAGCAGTTTCTAACTTCCAAGTTCAAATTGCAAATGGCAGCACAATGAAATGTGAAAGCCATTGTGAAAATGTCAAACTTCAAATGGGGGATTATTAGTTGAAAACCCACATGTTTTCCATACACATGGGGGGTTGTGACATTGTCCTCGGCGCTGACTGGATCTGCACTCTTGGGCCAATCACAATGGATTTCCAGGAGTTGTATATGAGTTTTAAGTAGAACAACCACACACATACCCTCCGCGGACTACAGGCGGGGGCCCCCTTTATCATCAGCTCACATAGGATGGAAAATTTGTTAAAAAAGGGCAATCACGGAGTTGTAGCTCAATTTAATGCCATTCAGGTACTCGAAACCAAGCTGTTGCCAATTCATCCTGAGATGCAACAGATTTTAAATAACCATCTGCCAGTCTTTGACAATCCTCAAGGGCTTCCACCCTCGCGAGGGGAACATGATCATAGCATCACCTTGGTTCTAGGGGCCCAACCCCCAAATGTGCGCCCATATAGATATCCATTCACCCAAAAGAATGAAATAGAAAAAATCATCAAGGAACTTTTGGAAGCAGGGGTCATTCGTCCCAGCATCAGTCCTTATTCATCTTCAGTGGTCATGGTGCTCAAGAAAGATGGGGAGTGGCGGATGTGTCCTGACTTCAGGGCCCTCAATAAGTTCACAGTCAAAGATAAATTTTCCCATCCCGGTGGTTGATGATTTGTTGGATGAACTCAATGGGGCTCAATTTTTCACGAAGCTGGATCTTCGCTCAGGCTACCACCAAATTCGCATGAAGGAATTCGACATCCCCAAGACTGCTTTCAGAACTCATGAAGGCCACTATGAATTCCTGGTCATGCAATTTGGTCTTTGTAATGCCCCCTCTACTTTTCAGAGCCTTATGAACCACATTCTCAAATCATATCTAAGGAAATTTGTCCTTGTCTTCTTCGATGACATCCTCATCTATAGTTGCACTTGGGTTGCACATCTTCAGCATGTAGATCTACTCTTGCAACTGCTCCGCAAGTATAAATTATTTGTCAAGATGTCCAAGTTTTCGTTTGGCATGGCAGAGGTAGAGTATTTGGGCCACATTGTGGGGCGTGAGAGTGTCAAGGTGGACCCCAAAAAGATCCAAGCAATGCAGGAATGGCCTCAACCTAAGAGCTTGAAGAGTTTGCGAGGATTTTTGGGTCTCACAGGCTATTATCGTAAATTTGTCCACAACTATAGTCGCATAGCGAAACCCCTCACCCAACTCCTAAAGAAAAATTCACTCTTTTGGAATGAGGAAGCCCAACAAGCCTTCACAAGCCAACAACTCAGTGGGAAGAATCAGGGCCAATCTACCTATGAGAAGGAAATGATAGCCATCTTACATGCAGTCGACACCTAGCGACCTTATTTATTGGGGCAACATTTCCAAATCCACACAGATCATCACAGTCTTAAATATTTTTTGGAGCAACGCCTATCCTCCCCACAACAAAATAAATGGCTAGCCAAAATGCTGGGATATGATTATGAGATCATTTAAAAGAAAGGGAAAGACAATCGTGTAGTAGATGCATTATCTCGTCAATTTGAGGAGGAAAGTACCCTGCTAGCTATTTCCCTCCCCATTCCAGAATGGATTGAAGAAGCTCGCAGGGAATGGTTTTCACACCCCGGGCTCTCCCAACTCATTTCTGAATTGCAGGCAGATCCAAATTCCACCAAGGGCTACTCGTGGCAGGATGATATTCTTCGCTACAAGGACAGAGTCGTAATATCACCAACATCCACCTTCAAAAATCGCATTTTGGCAGAGATGCACTCATCTCCCATTACAGGACATTCGGGCTTTCAGAAGACGTATCCTCGCACCAGAAGATCATTTTTCTGGACAGGCATGAAAAAGGACATCGTTACCTTCGTAACCGAATGCGATGTCTGTCAACGCCACAAAGGGGAAACCGTCAACACACCAGGCACATTACAACCATTGCCCATTCCGGCATCAATTTGGACGGAGGTTTCTATGGATTTCATTACAGGTCTTCCAAAGTCAGGGAACAAGTCAGTCATCATGGTGGTTATGCACCGATTGTCAAAGTATGCTCATTTTTGCACTCTTCCCCACCCATTTACACCAACTTTGGTTGCTCAATATTTCATGGATCAGATCTTGAAATTGCATGGCATGTCCACTTCTATTGTGTCCAACCTCGACCTGATTTTCACCAACAATTTTTGGCAGGAACTCTTCAGAATACAAGGCACTCAACTAAAACTCAGTTATTCCTATCATCTGCAAACACATGGTCAAACCGAAGCCGTCAACAAATGTCTAGAAACCTACCTTAGGTGTTTTACTTCAGAAAAACAACACCTTTGGGTACAGTGGCTACCTCTGGCTGAATGGTGGCATAACACCAACTATCATGCCACCACCAAAATGACTCCCTATGAAGCAGTATATGGTCACCTCCTGCCTTCACCTACTTTGTATCTCAAGGGATGCTCAAAAGTCCAAGCAGTGGATCAACTCCTACAACACCGCGCAACTGTGCTCGCCCATCTTCGAGAGAATCTTCATCAACCTCAGAACCGCATGAAGCAATAGGTAGACTAGCATCACTCATAGTGCCAATTTCAAGAAGGGGATCAGGTCTTTTTATGGCTCCAACCATATAAGCAAACATCACTCAAAGACAAGGGGTGTCAGAAACTATCTCCCAAATCCTACAGACCATATCAAGTACTTCAGCGCATTGGAGAAGTGGCCTACAAGCTGGCTTTGCCACCTACTGCAAAAATCCATCCAGTTTTTCATGTCTCATGCCTCAAGAAAGTGATTGGGAACGATTGCAGAATTCAAACTAGTCTACCGGAATTGGACGAAGAAGGGTCCATCTGGCTTTAACCAGAATAGGTCCTCGACACACGAGTCAAGCAATTGCGTGGCCGCATGATTAAAGAAGTCCTAGTCAAATGGAAAGACACCTCTCTAGAAGATGCAACTTGGGAGCCAGCCACTATTCTACAACAGTTTCTGCAGCTTCAGCCTTGAGGACAAGGCTAGTCTTAAGGGGGTGGGCATGTTAGGGTCCCACCCTAACCCCCTTATCTATGTAATGGGACCACGTCATAGTCAAGAGTTAATAAATCCCATATTAATAATTGTAATTCGTTAATCCGCAATTAATAACGGAACCACAGCTAGTTGCAAATGGGCCGTAGTATTAGATAGATGGTATTAGTAATACCGCAGTATTGGCTTGTGGTATTGCATGTATGGGTCATATATAAAGGATAGAAACTCCCTGCGAGGAGTATCGTGTCTTATTTTTATAATCGAGCTCTTCTCTATTGGAGGTTTCCCCCTCGAAGAGGCAAGTGAACATTACTCTCTGAATAATAAAATCATTGCTATTCTGTGTTCTGGGTATCTTTTCTTCGCATATTCTATGTTCTGAGTCTCTTTTCTTTGCATATTCTGTATTTGGGTATCATTTGCAGGTTAAGAGCATAACACTCAATGTGCTCCATCATTGAACTCTTTTGTTTGAGATTTATCAATTGGCTAAAAAAGGTCTTGCTTTTTGTACCCTCAAAATGTGCTATCATTTCTTCCGTAAAAATTGCCCAAGTGACAATTTGTTTATGAGAGCAAAGCGATTGATACCATGCAAATTGATTTGGTTCCAAATATAAAGTTGCAATACGTACCTTTTGTGTGTTTTTCACATTATGGAGATCGAAAAATTGCTCCATCTGTAGTATCCATGTTTTAGGATCCTTGCCATCAAACTTCCTCATATCGATTTTTGGAACACGGTGGGTCTTAAACCCAACATTAGAGTCTATGAAATCATGATTAATATTTATTTTCTTCTCCTCATGAATTTCCTTTACTACCCTTTCACCATTAGTAACCATTTCTTGTAGCAACTTATTAAAATTTATCTTCAATTCTTCCATCTTAGCATCCATGCCATTCATATTAGCTTTCATCCCATCCATCTTAGCTTCCACACCATCCATCTTAGCTTGCACGCTATTCATATTAGCTTCCACGTCATTCATCTTGGCCTTAGTTACCTTTTGTGACAGTCAAATTTGTTGTACTTGGTCTTGTAATTTTGATATATCATGTTGCATTTCTTCCTCTTCTTCACAAGTCCTGCTAGAGCTTTCAGGTTGCTTACTAGGTGTTTCCATTTTCTTTCTTCAGGGCATCAAGTAATGCTATTTTTCACTTTGTAAGATCTCGATATTGAATCTATTGCATCTCTGT
Organism: Pinus taeda; assembly: GCA_000404065.3. Lineage (NCBI taxonomy): Eukaryota > Viridiplantae > Streptophyta > Pinopsida > Pinales > Pinaceae > Pinus > Pinus taeda. Next base: position 53,372 of record APFE031601401.1, on the reverse strand, counting down.
AACTGTGGATCTCTAATATCTGAAATCACGTCCTACAGTAGCCCTTTGAGTCCTCTTTCTAACCCCACAAGTATGATTAATATTGGATTCTCCAAGGAAGATTTATGCCAAATCTCCCACGGTAACCTAATTATAGACTAGTTCAGTAGAGAAAACTTGTACGAAGTTCCACGTGTCATTGTTTCGACCTCAATACCTGAAACTAATGTACAAAAATCTACAAGTCGTCCTCTTTCTGAAAATTCTTATGAAATTTCAATCTGATGCTTAGAACAAAAGTTATAAAAAATTTCCCCAGGTCACCTGTTTGTAATGTAATTTGGGACTCTGTAAAAAACCTAACTACCTCAAATCATATCTCTGAAACTATAGCGAGAAAAGCTCTGAAATTTGGACCCGAAGTTTAGAACGATTTCAGCGCAAATGGGTTTTTATTTTAGCTTCTGAAATGTCGCAAAAAAAAAATTATAGTGAACATTCCATGATGACCTGTTTGGAGTAGCAAAACACTAGAATCCAAAGCTCTGATACCAAATGTTATGAAACCAACTCACAAAAAGATAGAAAATATAGATAAACATCTTCAAAATAAGCCTCATCAAGGGGGCAACCTCCTTTACATTACACAAATGAAAAATTCTTGGCTAATACAAATGACAAGACCTCCTTTCTATATATAAGAGTCTAAGGGGTCATAATATAATTAGAGCCAACATAACAATAATAATATAAGGGCACAATAATAATAAAATTGGGCTTCTGTGGGGCACAACAATAACAATATGGGGACTACATGGGCACAATGATATAATAAGGGGGTTGTACTAATAATAATAAGGGGTTACACTAGTAGTATAGGGACCTAACAGAATTAGGATGAAAATATGGTATATATACGCCACTTTTATAATAGAGTAGTCCACACTTATGCTCGTAAGTCCCCATTTGAAACTTTTTTTGGACATTTTCCAATTTTACTTTTGGATATTGCATATGGATAACAAGAAGGACTTGGTGGGTGGGGGGAATCTTATAGAGGATTCCTTAAGGGTAAAAAATTTTGTTGAGAAGATTAGGTAGATCCATTTACAGTATAGGACGTGTTGTAGAGGTCACAGGAAAAATAAAATGTTAGGAAACATTAGCAAATGATTGAGAGGTAATTCATAGTGGGAGACATTGTATAGTTATATTTGAACAAAGAGAGGCTATAAATTCATAGTAAGAAAATAATGGCTCTATGATACAGTCGCTTTGAGATACTAGAAAAGGTGGGAAATAATTCCCTTAGAGTTAGTCTACCCCATACAAGTGCATTTACTGAGTGGAAAATGTAGAAAATATGAAACTATATGAGCCTTCCATGCTTCATTAGGAAGAAGAATCAATCCTACCTTATGTACATGATTTAACAATAAATTCATAGGTTGAGTTGATAAATGATATGGTTTTGAAAAATAGATCAAGAAACATAATACAAGGGAAACATGACCTTTGGTATTTTATGTTGAAAGGAAAGATTTAAGGATAAGTGGTACTCCAAGGGGATTTTAGAGGAACATTTTCATCTCCTCATTCAATAAAAGAGATACCAAAATCCTCCAAAAATGGGGATATATGATCTGGATTGGATCATTATCTTATTTTCATTGATCTTAATGCTTTCATAGAGGAAGAATTGGATAATCAACTTAGAAGGCCATTTTTATCTGTAGGTCCTAGTTCAACATATTGGGGTTTGAAACATTCTAGAGCAAGTGTAGAAAATCCTTGAAACCTTGCAACTGATAATGAGATCAAATTGATCACAAAAGACAAAAAAATCTCTACCAAAAATATGTGGAAAGAAAAGAATGAATAGAAACACAATCACACATAGAACACAGATTATATCTAGGGAACCCAACTAGGAAGAAATCCTCTTTCTTTTATTAAATGAATTAAGCAATGTGATCTATTAAAAAGAATCTAATTCAACCTTGAAGCTTCTTGCAATACTGATGAACTCTCTACAAGACTTTCCCAACACTTAGGAAAATAAGGTCTTCTAGGAGCTCTTATTTCCTAGTGCAATTCTGCCCCAAAAAAATAGGAATTTTTCCTATTTACTTGAGAAATTCCTAAGAGAATTTCTTTTATTTCTTCCGAAGCTCTACACACAAAAACTGGTGTACCATAATAAATAAAATTTATTCCTTCATTCAATCTCAATAAGAAATTATAATTGCATAAACTACTAGGGCTGATTTTAGTAATTGAAACTACCTAACTGAGAGTATGTTGAGTTAACAAAAAGTCAACTACTTAGCTAAACTCATAACTATCTCTATTCTAGAACTAGAGATCAGTTAAATGACATACACTAGAGTTAGCTCCAATAGATAGCTAATTTTATCCATCAAAGAGTCCACAACTCAATGAAATCCATCTAACTTGAATTAACTAACAATAACTCAGTGATAGGAAACATCACACATGTTAGCTTACAACTAAATCAAGTATATATAAGACTCAATTTGAATTTACATCTTTTACTAAGTCACAAGTCAAAGAAGCCATTCCTTGCAACATTTTCAAAACTCCCTCTTAGTGAGTAAGGGATTCTTTCAAGAACCTCATAAACCTAGATCTATCTTCAAGTCTACCATGTTCTTTGCTACTGCAATTGCTCCCTCTAAACAAGAAGGAGCCATGTACCCTCTATATCTGGGTTTCTACCTCTTGATGTTGGGAAAATCAACTCTCTTCTAATATCCATTAACCAAATCATCAACCCGCTTGGCTCAAACTTTCTCTATTATTGGAAGTCACTGACTGAGTGGTTGCCTCCACCTGCCTTGGGATATGGTCCAAATCAAGCTGAGAAGAGAGTGTTTCTCCTGCTGCTATTACTACATCATGCTTGTTGGATTTCTTGTTTGGAAATTTTGTAACATAATGTCCAAACTCATGACAATGAAAACACAAAATATTGCTAAGATCCTTCTTTTTTCTTCCCTTCATTCTGACTAGAATTAGTTTTTCCTTGGGCCTTCTTTCCCTTGGCTTTTTTCCCTTTGCCAAACAAAGAACATTTCTACTCATCTTCTGTCTGATATGTGATTCCATCCCTTGTGTTCCTCCTTATCTCTTCTTGCACATGATCTGACCATAGTCTCTCCTAATCATGAAGCTTATATCTACCATAGACTGCATCCAAGAAACTATGCCAAGATTTGCGAAGCCCAAGAAGAGAAAGGATCACAAGGTCTGCCGGTGGAACTGTTTATCTAACACCTCTAAGTTCATCCCTCACTTGAGAAAACCTAGATAGATATGTAACAATGGGATCATCCTTCCCATTCAAATGTTCCTCAATTTGTTCTTCGAAGCAAGTATGTTGGCATCATTACTTCTTTCAAACAACTAAGTAAGGGTCTTCCACATCTAGAATGGATTTTTCTTCCCATGCAAATTTGGAACAATATGGTATCTAACTCCTTCTAGGATCATCCTCCTAGTTTTTGTAGTTTCCTTCTTCCATTAAACTATTTTTTGTCCATTTGATGCAACAGGTTTAGGAATATTAGTATTAATGTATTCCAAAACCCCATTATCATCTAACAAATCCTCCATTCTATCCTTCCATGCACCAAAATTCTAATTCCCTTCTAGTGCATGCTCTTTCATCAAGCTATACGATGACATGATTCCTGTACCAATTGATCTTCTCTTCAATGCGCTTTGAATATAATCAAGGAAATCAATTTCTACCTTGTTTTATTCTCTGATACCATGCGGAAAATCCCTGAAACCTTGCAACTTCTAATGAGAGAAAATTGATCACAAAATACACAATATTTATCTACCAAAAATTTACGGATCGAAAACAATTAATAGAAACAAAATCACACATAGAACACATATTATATCTAGGGAAACAAACTGGGAAAACCCCCTCTTGCTTGTATTAAAACAGTTGAGTAATTTGATCTATTAAAAAGAATTTTCTTCAAGCCTAAAGCTTACTACAATACTAATCAGCTCTCAACAAGAATTTTCCAACACTTAGGAAAATAAGGTCTGCTAAGAGCTCCTATTTCCTAACTTAATTATGCCCCTAAAAAATAGGAATTTCTCCTATTTCCTTTCGCGGTTACCAAGAGCATTTCTCTACTTTATTTTCAAAATTCGCACACAAAAGCCTGTGTACCATAATAAATACAATTTGTGCCTTAATTCAATCTCAATAGGCAATTCGAATTTCATGACCTACTAGGGCTAATTTTAGCAACTACAACTAGTTAATTGAGAGTAAGTTGACTTAAAAAAAAATCAACTACTCAACAAAATTCATAACTATCTCTATTATAGAACTAGATATTGGTTAACTGATAAATGCTAGAGCTAGGTCCACTAGATAGTTAATTTTAGCCATCAATTAGTCTACAATTGATTGAAAGCAATCTATCTCAAATTAACTGGCAATAACTCAATGATAAGCCACATAGCACATGTTAACTGACAACTAACTCAAGTATCTATGAGACTCAATTCAAATAATAATATTTGAGTAAGGCACAAGTCAAAGAAACCATTCCTTGCTACATTTTCAATAGGGATTTTAAGAAATTTCTTAAATATTTTTGGGTTGAAGAACTATTTCTTTCTGATACCCCTAGGAGTTATTCTACACTTATATACCTTTCTAGTGATACATGAAAGACCTCAAATACAGTTTTTATGAAAAATTTATGCCACGTTGGTTAATGAAATTCCTATTTTGACCACCATGATTTGAGAGGATGTCATGTATACCCCCCTAAGTCATGGAAAATGGGCTAGACCCATGAAAATGATAAATAATACTCTAGAACATTTAATATTTTAACTCTAATTTAGAGCTGAAGGAGTCAATCTTAAACACTAATAGGCTATTGAGCTCTGTTATAATAGGGCCACTAGGAGGAAAAGGGGTTCCATTCTATTCAAGTGAATTTTGTTTCAGATATGAGAAGAGTAGCTATGAGTGGATATATATAGAGAGAGATAAAATAGGGTTTGTGTTATGTAGTAGCTAACAGCTCACAAGTCTCACTCCTTTCTAATGCCATCCATTTCTATTTAGAGAAAGAGAGAGAAAAAGTACTTCACCTTCTAGTTATGTTTTCTCCCAAAAGAGTTTCCTAGATCATATCTTGGTGTCTTATGGTTTGTTAATGATATATTTTTTTTTTATCTATTCTCTATTTTATACAATTTTATATTTTGTATGCATAAGAAGAAAATAATAACTTAATAATCTAGAAATCTAAGGAAAAACATATCCTTGCAGCACAAATTTCATATTTCATTAAATTCTTATTAGATATATTGTGATGAAGTATCTAGTGGAATCACCACAACAATTTATGGGTCATTTGGTTTACTATCACTTACTCCAGATCTACATGTATTGTATTTCCTGGTGATCTTTGTGGATGACTATCTTATTTCTCATCAAATAGTTTTTCCACCTTTTGACAGTTTCTACTAGGGCATGTACCTCCTTATTGTACGTAGGATATTTCAGAAATATCCCATGAAACAATTTAGAATGGTATCATACAGGCCTTCCTCTTTGCATCAAGACTACTCCCATAACATACCTACTCATGTATGTCTCCATTTTGAATGCATGCTACAAGTTTGGTAATGAAAAAACCAATGCTTGATTCAGTTTCTTATTCAACTCCTCAAAGGAAATTTATTAACCCTTCACCCATTAGAAACTCTTATCACTTATTGTTATGGCATACATTGTTGTAGATATAACTATAAATGGGGCCATGAGTTTCCTTAAGTATTATAATTCCGCAACAAAACTTAACTTCATAAAATTTTTTAGGAACTAGCCACTTCATGATGGCATCTATTTTAGAAGGATCTATCTTGAGCTCCCCTCCACCAATCACATAGCCTAAATACACCAAAGACTAGTATACAAAATACAATTTCTTTATATTTTTTAATAGTGGGTGCTTCTTTAAAGCCTCTAGCATCTATATCAAGTGTGAGATGTTCTCCTCCTACGTAGCAATATAGACCTGTATATTATCCAAACAAAAAATAAAAAATGAATCTAGATAAGGGTGTATTATATCATCTAGTGCATTAAATAGAACAAATATCATGAATAACTACTAATACAAAATGTGTTTGGTTTTGAGGGTGGTATTCCATGTGTCTTCTTCCTTGACTCGCATTTAATGATACCTTGATTTAAATCCATGTTCGTAGAGTATTTTGCTTGTTGCAACTAGTCAATTACATCATCTATCCTAGGAAGTGGGTGCCTATTCTTGAGAGTAATTTTTTTTAGTACCCATAATCAATTAACATTTTCCAAATCCCATACTTCTTTGGCACAATTATGATGGGTGACCCACATGGTGAGGTACTTGGCCAAAGAGAAACCTAATATAGAAACTGCTACAACTACTTCTTCACTTCGCTTGCTTCAAGAGTAGATTGTTTGTATAGCCTAATATTTTGCAACAGAGAGTTTGGCAATAATTGAATCTCATGCTCAATTTCCCTCTTGGGTGGTATCCCTTTAGTATCCTCAAAGACTCCCTTATATTCCTATATAAACTCTTCTAGTTGTTTTTTTTTTTTTAGTACACCCATCCACATGGCAAGGACGCCTTTGCTCTCATTAACTTTTCTACAAACTGATTTTATCTTACTAAAAATAAAACACACCTTTTAGTAGAACTAATCATTTTTTTATATTGTTCGTAACTTACCAGTGAAATATTTGACTTACCCTTGTGTGTGTTGTTAATGAAGGATTTTTCATCCTTAATGAGGCGATATTGGCTGGCTCTTTGCATGAATATCGTATCCCACATTAACATATAGTAACTATCAAAAAAAAATCCACATACATCAAGTGGAGCTACATCCATTTCTCATTCATCAATAAAATCATCACTAATAGAAAAAATTATTTATATTTCTAATTTGTTGCCTTGATTTTTGTATCCTTATTTACCCATCCCAATGGATATGCACTAGGATGATATCGAACCACCAATATAATTTTTATGGCTATCTTTGTTGTAATGATATTTTCTTATGACTCTAAGTTGAATAGAGCATCAATATTTGTATTTTTAACCTATATATTTAAATGGTAGAGTTTGCTCATCTGCTTCTCTTCCTATCTATGAAGGCTACTCAGGTTCAACTCCTTCTACAACGAAGTGTAGAAAATATTTTCTTCCAAATTATAGCTACTTTCCACTTGATCTCTTGCATTTTTGGTGACAAGATAATTTTTCTTCCCATCCTTCTTTTGGTTCTCCAGGTTCAACTCTAGATGTAATTTCCAACACTTCCTTTGTGTGGCCATCAAATTTGAAATAGTTGTAGTGGTTTTTAGGATCATTGCATTAATGTGTAGTATTTTTTGTTTTCTTAACCTTCCCACTTTCCACTTCTTCCCCTCCTTGGAAGCTTCTTGGAATTTCTTTTTCTTTGAATCACTTAACCTCCCTTTCTTCTAGCTTATGATTTCTAGGTATTTCACCTACATATAATCCTCATCTACCATTATGGGTTTGAACAATGTCACTTTCTTTCACAAATGGCTATGTAAAATCCCCAGATAATTGAGGAGAATGTATGGGTTCTTAGGAGATATACTCAACATTATTGTCATCCTCTTGAATTCTATGGTGACCTATTGTACAATTTCCTTATCTCTACCTAAAGTAATTCCACTAGATCCAATGGTCCCCTACGTACCTAATAGGGTAAAGGTTTCTATGCAGTTTTTCCACTAGATTAGGGCATGGCCCTCTAATTTCAAATGAGAAAATGAAAAATTTTAATTCCGCATCTATGCAGAAAACACTAAAATAAACTTCTAATTATTGCAACTAGTAATTTGATTTCAAAGCATCGATGTCACTTTGCTAAGGCTTAATGTCCACCTTTTCTTCCAACTTGAAGAGGGATTATGAATGGGTCATAACTCTCAAAATTGGATGACTCTTTTTTGTTTATTTCTTGGTATCCTCCTTTGGATCTTCTTGTTTCCCAAATTATCCCTTTGATTTGACCTGAGTTGCAACCTCCATATTCTTTGATCATCTTGAGCTTACTAGTTAGACGCACCATGAGGCAGTTCATGTTATAGTTTATAACTATGACTTACGCTTCTAGCCATGCAAAGCTCTCCTTTACTAAATCTTGAGGGTTACAATAAACTGATTCATCGACCATAGCTATGGCTATATGGCTTCTTGCTCAAACCATTTCTCGTATCCCTTACAACTTCCCACAAAATTCCCGAAGAATCCTACTTTGATACCAATATGATATGTAAACATTTGTGGATATTCCACTAGGTAGTTTGTCACAACATATCTATTAAATAAAACTAAATCTATACTGTGAAGGGTTATTTCCTTTAGAATATAGATTTGTGATTATTAATTTTTTTGTTTACACATGTAATAGATAAAATATGAAAAATATATAATAATGAAATATAAACACTCACTAATTAGAAGGAACACCAAGATATGCTTTGAGAAACCGTTTCGGGAGAAAACCTAGCTAAAAGGTGAGGCTACTATAATCTCTTTTTGTTTGGAATGGAGATAATGAAAATACCAAGGAGAATGCTCTCTTTTAGTATGGAGTTACTTAAGACTTGCATCAAATGGGACATATAAACCCCCTCTATTCTTATCTCTCTATATCCACTCTTAGTTACTCTACTCTATTGTGGAACAAAATGCACTCAAATATATTGGAACCCCCTTTTTTTTTGGTGCCCTAGTTATAACACGGTTTGATAACCAATTATGGGTTAAGTTTGACTCCTAAAATTCTTAAGTATAGTTACAAATTTGACCCTTCTAGATTCCTTTTCATATTTCCCACATGTATATCCCATTTTCCATGAGTGGCGAGGCTTGATGTGGCATCCTCTTAAGTTATGGTGGTAACTCACAATAGGTCAACTTTTGGGAGGCATAACCTTTGCATATGAACTCCACTTGATATGATACTTGACCATTGGAAATTCCTCTTGACCGTAGAATAGCACCATGGGGCCCAATGGTTAAGAAACAATTTTTTACTCCCAAAAAATTTCATTTATGGCCTCAAAGTAGCCTCAAAAGGATTTAGACCCCAATTATCCAATGTGGGTCATGTCAATAAGATTCCTATTGTAAGTTGATTCTTTTAATTTTTCCACCCTAGAAACACTGATATAGATGAAAATTATATAGTTATTTAATATTCACCATATTAAATTGTGTATCCAATTGAATTACCTCATCACACATGACAACATTCACATGTTTTCAAAGCAAGGATGAGTAACTCTTGAAATTGATGAATTCCACTAATGCGCAATTAGCTTTATAGAATGGAATGGACCTTTGTTTTATTTTCCACGGGTCTATTCATATGTCCCTTCATATAATTTATTGATTTACAATTATATCTATAGGACAAACATCAAGAAGGATTATTTCCAACATTCACTACGTTAAGCCTAAGGGGTGTTTGTATGCCCAAGCATCATCCTAAAAGTTTCAAACTTTTCTCTTCCAATTTCATTGGTGAAGATGTCTACAATTTTCTCATTACTGGGGAAATGTATTAAATGAATAATCTTGGCCTATGCATGATATCAAAATAAATTATACATTGTGTTGATGTGTTTGGTTTAATCATGGAATCTAGGGTTCTTGGTCAACTTGATTGTATAAGTATTTCCAATGAGAAGAGGTGTAGAATTAACTTGTCTCTCTTGCAAATCTTCACACATTTTCTTAATCCACACAATATCCTTTGTCGCTTCTGTAATTGCCACATATTCTACCTTTTTCATGGAATCTATTGGAATTAACTATTTGCATGACCTCTAGGATATAGTTTTTGATCAAAGACTCGTGAGGTAACACTAACTCAAGACTTTGTTTTCATTGTTTTTGTCAAAGTCTGAATCTGAATATCCAACCAAACTAAATTCATTCACCTGAGAATATTTCAATCTAAAGTATTGAGTTCCTTTCAAGTACTTTAGAACTCCTTTTTCAATAGAATAATTCCCTTCACAATGCTTTTGCATAAATTTAGAAAGAACCCTAACAACGAATAAAATATCCAATATGGTAGTAGTTGGGTAGATAAAGCTTCCCAAAAGATTTTTATACTTGGTTGCATCCTGAAATTCATTCCCTTCTTTTGATGTGAGCTTCAAATTCTATTCCATTGGAGTAGATAAATGGTTATGTTCATCCATGGAAAAATAGCTCGACAATTCTACTATGTACTTATTTTGGGAGAGGAATATATACCTCAAATGTTGAGTCATGTTAATGCCCAAGTATTAGTGAAGGTGTGTCAAATATTTCATCTCGAATCCCTTCTTCAATTTTTTCTTTATGGATGCAATAAAAAATTTTATTGTTCCGTATTATCAACAAATCATCTACATATACCATAAGATATACATCAATTTTTCACACTTTCTTGAAAAATAGAGTTGCATCATTAATACTAAAGTGTTTGAAATTCAATTTCAAAAGATTCTTAGTTAACCTTTCATATCAAGATCTGTTGGCTTAAGGGGGCCTGACCTAAGTTTAGAGTTTTTCACACCAACAAACAAAACTCTAACTGCTGGCCCTTTCGGCAACAACCTGCATAGCACCAGCTGCAGTCTCACCCAAAGCAGTATTGGGGGATGCTAGAACCAGGTTTCTACACCAGAGATAGTGTGATAAGTGGTCCTAAGCCTATGTTCCTCAGATCCGCCTTCAGGCAAATTTGTAGCCTTCTATGGCTCATTACTATAACTCTAGCAAAATGGTCTCTAGACCTTCGTAAAGATTTGCAATCAGAATTTAGGGACTTAGAGGAAGCAGTGTATCCACTTTCACGTACCAACTAGTAACCATAGATCTACCTTCGCATAGATATACCGAATTCAACAGAAATCATAATAGATTCAACATTTATCTTCGCGAAAACAGATAGTCACTTAGTTCATGCATAAAAATTAATGTTTTAGTAGTTTCGCACAAAATTCATACATTATTCCACAGAAAATATATCATTGAGTGATAAAATATAACATGAACATAAATAATAATAATATTCAAAGCCAAGTTATCTCTCCTAAAATCAGTCTTATTAAGATCAACGTTCAGTTTATAGACTTCCTCCACCCTACACACTTAGCTACAGGGATCTGCGCACTCAGCTGCAGACTTACAAAGGTCTCTTATGCACTTAGCTGCATGAGCCTTCCCCTTTCACCTAAGTACATGAAAAAGAGATTTCCTGCCTTAGAACTTACCCAAAACAATTTCTATCTTCACTTTGTTACCTCTTAGACTTGTTATGACTCAACTGTATATAGATTTTTCCATACAATACCATGGTCCGCAGACCATGGGTGAGTCTCAAAAATTGACCTACGTACCCAACAAGGCACTAAAGCCCCTTTGACTCCCACTCAGCTTCGTGCTCCACATCCACATTTCGTAGAGACTTTACAATCTTTTAAAAACTTTTACAAAAATTGGTTAAACTAACCCCAAAACTGACCCTGGGGACCCTTTCCCAAAAGGTCCCCAACACAAATATGATGACTCACCCTCGAGTCACTCGGTCAACACATTGATCTTGCTACGGACACCTCCTAACTCAACCTGTAATGCTATGATATCAGCAGAGTTCTGCACCATAGCCTACTGCACTTCTTCTACTAGCTTCTTTGTGGTCATTCCTTCTACTGCTAAGCGCATCATTCTATGCATCTGCTACAGTGTCTTTATTTTTTCCAGAAGAGATAGAGTAAGCTGACAGGCTTCCTCTATCCAAGTCTGTACTCTGGTCTTGAGCAAGGCCTCTTTCCTTTGTAGCACTTCCATCTGTGATTGTAGTTACTCGCCTTCCTACAATTGCTTGAGGCGTTGGACTGGCGCCAAAGTACGTACAGCCACTCAAACTTCATCATACTTGCGTTGTGTCTTCCTAATATCTGTGTGAAGCCTCTGCAAATTAGGGTCCTCCTATAGGTTCGTCCATAGCTCCATAGCTTGATCAAACACCATCACATAATCTATGACTGTGGTATACAATGTGCCCATGTTTTCCCTCAACGCTGCTCTGCATTGCTCCCGAACCTCTAGCAGAGTGGTTGGTCGCAGCTTTAAAAGAAGCTCTAAGATCTTCATTTTTAAATCCAATGTAACCTTACCTATCTCATCCTTTGATGCGTGGACCATAGCAGCCAATTTTCTGACTTTCGCTATAGCTGTGGTATCCTCCGGGATGTTCAATTCTAGAACTTATTTGCATGCCTACTCTATTGTTATCTCCGGGCTCTAACTTTGTGCTCACAACCTTTTATTTTCTTTTAATGCCTAAGCCTTCTCCACGAACATCTGCTCATTCTTGACTTTGAACTCAATGATGAATGCAAGGGCACACTGGTCCCTGATCCTTAGCTCATCTGAAACCCCTTGATGTAGTGCATGGAGGGTTTGAAGTGGCAGTACGGATAATTTTACCCCATATCTTTCATTATTCTTAATAAAACGCGGTATTCCTCTGATTTTGCGTGAACAAAACCTTCTAGTAAAGGTATGACTCTGAGGTCTAGAGTCTATTCCAGCTCTGCTACTGTCCCACTCTCTTGCATCAAGCTCACTTGCACCCCGCTCGCTTGCCCAACGCTTAGTTGAATCCTATCGGTCTAGATCTGTAGCTCCCGCAAATCCTTTTGGACACTCCCTAACATCTGCATATATTGTTGTTCAAACTGATGCCACAACTTTGTTGTGGTATCTCTGACCATGTCACCAATCTCATCGAGATCCCCATCTGCGAGGACCATCGAGTCGATGCGCATCTTCTTGTCTGATTTATGTTTCTTTCATGGCCCAACAATTGTCTCCTTTTCATGCTTCTTTAATGTGAAGGGAGTGTTCTACTCCTCTCCACTGCCTCTGCCCTGTCCTGATAGTTCTTTCTCATCTATATGTTGGGAAGCTGATTCTTCGAATTCCTTTGTACCAGTGCGTTCCACCTCTGCATGCTCCTTTGTAGCATGTTCTTTTTCCACAGCTTCCTTGTCAGCAAATTCTTTCTTCTCTTGCTTAGCAAGAGCTCATGCTACCTTCTATGTTTCCTCTTTATGCTTTTTCTCAGTCAGAGCTCTTAGCACCCTTACTGGTACCTGCACCAAGGTCTGTGGGTTCACAACACTTTGCTGGCCAACTCCCCATGATCTCCTGTACATCCGTCGCTGAGACTAAATATGGTAGTTTGTCCCATGTAAGCTTAGGGTCCCTCCATGCCCTAATTGATACATTTTGGAAATTGGCCTTGAGCTCCACGAAGGCCCTTAATTGCTCATACAAAGTCACGGACAACGTGGTTGTTGACTGATGACAGTCTGAAGATCCATGTCCATTAAGATCTAGAAAATCTTTCATTCCTTGATCCACTCTGGATCCTTTTTTTCCCACAGCGAAGCAAACTTTGTCACCTCTGGTAAGTGTTCTAGCTGTGGGGGAAACTGACTATCCTCCGATAATCTCCATGCCACGAAGACAATTGACAATAGTAGCCACGCATAATGAAATGGCTTACTGTCCTCCTGATCTTTACGACAATTTGTGAGGAACTCCTTCTACAAATACTTCACCCATTTATATTGTACTCCTTTCGCACATTGGGCATCCAATGAAACTAAAGGTACCAAAACTTCATCCGCACGACATTTCCTCATAATGTATCCTACAAGTATTTGTGCGGAAAACTGCACTGCCTGGTCCTAAATAGAGCTGATAGAATATTCACATGACTTCCTTATAAGACTAAATTCCACCTTCATCTTATCTACCAGCTCCTTTTCTCCACTTTTCCCTTCAAACTCCTTGGCATGGTCTGCCCCTTTATAGGGTAGCTTTTTAATCTGATGGGTGAGAATATCCGTAATTGGAATGGACTCCCCATGCCATATGCACCCATCATGCACCAACGCAAGAAGCTGGTGTACCCACACCATTTTGATGATAGATATGTGAAAGTGTGGGATGCAAAGCATGTGCAACAACCCATACTGCTCAACACCTCTAACCCACTTCATGGGCTCCAACTGCGTAAGTCTAGTCTCTTCATAGTAGATCTTCTTCATATATTTTCTAGTGGCCAAATGAGGGAATCTCTCGTGGTCCATGAGATCCCAATCCTCCATCTTTAACATTGGAATGCGCACTAAGGTTGTGCCTTCAAATTCAACCTATTTTAGTAATAGGGGTGTTGAGATTGTAAATTTTTCATAATCAGGGTCTTTCGTTACTTTGGTCTTTCCCTTCCGCGGAGGGATATACTCCAAGAGTCGTGTGATAGGCTCGTCCTCCTCAACATCTAATTCCTCGATGCCTTGGAATTCTTCTTCCTCCAGGTCCACAAATTTCTCCAGTTGTTTACCCTTCTTCTCCTTCTGTTGAACCTCTGGATTCTTCCTCAGTGACTGTCTCACTAGCATAGGTTTGTTCTGCTTCTCTTTTGTAACTGATTGCTTCAGCCTAGGAAACCTTGGTGCCATAAGCACATCGGGCGTAGTTTTCATGCTTGTTATTTCCGGTTCCACCGAGTTAGAGATGACAGCTTCAAAACTCACGGATTTTATGGGATTTCTCGCAGTCATTCATACTAAGAACAGTTCACAGGCTTCTATAGACAAACTCGCGAGCGAGGGTCATGGCACAAGTTTTTCCTAGTCTTCGCACTTCATAAACTGAAAATAGTAAGGCTCACAAACAATTCTCAGAATGAAAAGTGTTCTTCGGTCGGCCAACATGCCCAATTGATAGGAAGTTTTGAATTCAAATATGACTGTTCCATCCAATTTCAGATCATAAATGCATCTTTGGTGGTAGATCTTCCAAGATTTTCGCCATAAATTGCACCTACCCACTCCTCTGAACGGAATTTTTTCCATCAAATCATGAATAGTAACTCCAATAGCTACTTTTTGACTCATCTGCGTAGTATGATCCTCCATGGCGTAGCTCATCCAACGCATCTTCACGTGTTGCAGTCGTGTCTTCCATTTCACAGCCTCCCTACTACATTTTTCTCCTCGTCGGGCAGCGTAGTTTACAATCCCATATTCCCTTGCATCTTCTTGGATTACTAAGATTGTCCTACTACCATATAGTCATTTTTCAGGGGTAGGATCTGCTCTGTACAACTTCAGCCTACTTCTATTTACTTTCCTAGGGAATGGTTCCTCATTCAGCTTCGTGAGTTGAACTGGGCCACCATCCGTAATCTCCTTAACAACATAGGGCCCCAACTAGTGCATTTGAAATTTCCCTAGAAATTTGGCTAACTTGCTATCATATAGTAGCACTAAATTATCTATCTTAAAAGTGCGCAGCTTAATATGACTATTGTGCCATGCTTTATCACGTTCATTTTGCACTTGCTGGTGCAATCCTCCAAGGAAGTGGTCCTCTTCTAACTCCACTAGCTGTGTGAGCCTCTTCTCCAAGGTCTTGTGATCTGCCATCTCTGTCAAAGCTGTAATACGTAAACTTGGTACAATATACTCCATAGGCATTACTGCTTCAATCCCATAGACCAACCTGAATGGTGTTTGGCTTGTCGACTTCTTGCAAGTCATCCTATATGCCCATAGTACTGTTGGGATGCACATATCCCTATTATTCCTCTGTGTGTTGCAGACCTTTTTAATGCATTCTCCAAATCTTATTAAATGCTTCCACTCTTCCATTCACATGCGGGTGATAGGGTGTGCTCTTCTGATGATACACCTAGAATTCCTCAAGCATTGCGTTGATCATTTCATTGAAGAAATGTCTACCTATATCCCTCATCAATATCGTAGGGAATCCATACTGTGTTAAGACATATTCAAATAAGAACTTTGTAGCTGTGGCAGCTATACAATCCTTCACTGGTTGTGCTTTTGCCCATTTGGTTAAATACTATGTTGCAGTAATGATATATCACATGCCCGTCTTCTTACCTGGTGGTTGGATTGGACCTATGAAGCCAATGGCCCATTTATCAAATACCTACAATGAAACCCAAGGATTTAAAGGCAACTCATCCCTTCACGAAGGCTTTCCCGTGCTTTAGCAAGCATCGCACACCTTGTAGTATGCCTTAGAATCCTTGTGTAATGTCAGCCAGCATAACCTAGCATGAAAAATATTCTACGTGGTTGCTTTTCCTCCAGAGTGACCTCATACCACTCCTCCATGTGCTTCCAAGAGGATGCTAGTGTGTTCAAACTCTGGAACATACCTTTGTGGTATCTCATATGTTCCCATCTTATACAAGTGACTCGCAATCACTGAAAAATTCGTAGCGTAGACGACTAAATCCTTCTTTAGTTGAGTAGAATAGCCTTCTAGAGCTATTCCCGTTGTTAAAAACTGAATGATATCTGTGAAATGGTCATTGGTGATGCGCACCACAAAGAGATGTGCATCCGACAGTCCTTCCTCCAAACTATTTAGTTCTTTTCCCGTTTCGATCCTAGACAGATGGTTTGGTCCTACGTTCAACCTTCAAGGCTTCACAATCACTTCAAAGTCATATTCTTGAAACAACAGTAACCATTGGCATACATTCCCCCCCAATATAGGCTTATTGAATAAGTACTTCAATGGAAAGTGATCTATATACATTTTGAAGTGTCCACCCAACAAATAATGCCTAAACTTTTGTAGTGTGTAGACCATCGCCAACCCTTTGTGCTTTGTACTGGAGTAATCCTTCTCAGCTTTTGATAACTTTCTACTCACGAAGGCTATCAGATGATGAATTTCTTCTCCACCTCCCTGTGTCAATACCGTACCTAGCGCAATGCAAGAGGCATCTACATGCACATGGAACTCTTTCTTCGAGTCTGGAAATACCAAAATATGCGCAGTTACCATATTTTCCTTCAAGACATCCAAACTGCGCTGACAATCTTCATACCAGCAAAACATTGTGTCTTTCTTTAATAATTTCTCCATTGGTGTGGTTATCTAATCATCTGCCTTGATAAACTTCTAGTAATATCCATTGTGCCCAAATGTCATGCGCAGTTGTTTCACATTCCTAGGAGCTTCCAAATTCACAATTATAGCAATATTCGTAGGGTCCACCATCAATCATTACTTACATACAACATGGTCAAGCAAAATCCCAAAGGGCACACATAATATGCAGTTCTTCAAGTTCAGCGCGATCTGATACCTTTGACATATCCAACGTAAGGCACAGACTTGCAACATGGCGCTTCACCAAGCTAAACACATTCCAATAATAAAAATACACCTCCAGAAATTTATGAATAAATTATTTGAACACCGCAATCACAACCCGGGAAATGATTGCAGGCACGTTGTTCAATCCGAATGGAATTACTATATATTGAAAGAAACCCCACTCCATCACGAAGTTTTTTTTGCTTCGATCTTCCCACGCAATATTTATTTGATGATATCCTGAAAATCCATCAATGAATGAATAAGCCTCCTGTCCACCAACATTCTCTAACACTTCATCAGTAAATGATGTTGGAAATGGATCATGCACGTATGCATCATTTAGCTTTCTTAGATCTACGCATATACTTATTTCACCTTTTTGTTTCTTCTCTTGGACCACCATTTATATTACCCATTCTAATTCCTTTACTAGTTCAATAATACTAGCATCTATCATCTAATCCAGTTCTTGGCGCACCTTCTCTTTATATTTTGGGTTTAGCTGATAAGGCATCTTCTTAACAGGCTTCGTATCTGACTTCAACGTAATCTTCATAACACCTTAATCTTCAATGATCCCTTTCAAATATGAAAACTTCGTTGGGAATAAATCCTAGTACTAGTGTAGCAGTTCAACTACCTTATCGACCATATCTTCATCCCAATAGTCTCCTATCTTTATGAGCTTAGGTTCTGCTTCAGACCTGATGTTTACTTGTTGAGATTTCAATGTTTCTAATATATCTGAGATCGCTATCTCTGGTCCTTCGACTTTGCATTGTCCTTCTATCTCTGGGATGGTAATATTTTGTGGATCTTCTTCTTCTTCTTCAACAGTCACATTGTAACACTCCAGCGCATGGTGCAACTGTGCACTCAAATCCAGGTGAGCCCATTCTACCGGCTCCTTCAGTGTTCTAAACATAGCTGATTTTATATCGTGGAGTGCTTCATCAATGCTCTCAAACCCATCCTCATAGCTAAAAGTTAATAGAAAACTCTCCCTTAATATGTCCCATGGTGAAGCTCTATCTCCAAATACAAGTTCATTGGGATTGTATCTAAGGCATGACAAAAAGTGTCCACCCATTCTAGTTGTGGTTCTATTCCCCAGGCCTTAGTCCATCATTCCAAATAATCACGTGGATCATCATTCCATTGTATTTTTCTGTCATCCAGGTATTAACATATCCAAACCTCAACTTCATCATCCTTCGGTAGTCCTTCCATCCAGCAAAGATATCCTTGTGTGTACCCCACCAACGAGCAAGCGTAGCGTGTAGTGCCAACTACAGTTCCTGGAAGCGATGTTCTTCCAGTACTTCTCTTTCAAATTTATCTAGAAACATGTCCACATCAGTCAAACCATCATAATGTGGAAGTTTCCTTACCTTATTCGAGACACACTACAGTGATTTGGTCATCATATTGCAACAAAGCGTAGATACTTCATGCAACTGATTTTGTAGTGTTCAAGCTCTTCATCTGAATCTGAGGTGCCAGAGATATCCCTATCCCATGCAATTTGTCCATCAGTCGTAGGATTGATCCAATATTCATCTCTCGTTGTGATCTTTTATATCTAATCCAGGTCATCATCACTTTCCACTAAGTCGTGAACAAGCTTAGTATATTGCACTCCTTCAACAAAGCCTAGTGGTACTACAACCCTGAGTGACATCTTTTCAAATATCATCTTCCACTTCTTCAAGTTGATTACCCCATTCATATCAATAGCCCAGTCAATTCCTAGTAGCATGGGGTATGGGTTATTATCATCCACTATTTCAATGACCTCAAAGTTAGCGAGTGTGTTCACACCTTCAATGTCCACCCTTACACCATATAAGTGCCCCATTGGAATAATTTTCTGTTGATTTTCCATGTGCAACTGAATAGGAGACCACTGCAACGCAGACCTCCCCATCCTTTTCCATGTCTTCTTAGGCAGGACATTTGCATTCGACCCTAGATCCAATATTACTTGATCCATTTCGCATTCGCATATATGTGAAGTTAACCTCATCTTACACCTCGTGTACTTCTTATGCTTACCAATTTTCCTCACAGTGCACTATTCAGCAAGAGTTTTTTCTTTATTTGCACACTTGTTGATTAAATCTTACAACATTTCTATCACTTTTTGATCGTGCAATAACTTCATACAAGTCTTCAGAAAAGTAGCTATTACTTAAGGATCTACCTATTGCATTGCACTAGTCTCTGGCATTTTCTCTTGACTTCCTGAGGTATAGGCCTCAACAAAGTTCTTATTTTCTTCCATGAAGGTTTCTTTAGCACAATTAAGATCAAAGTCTACTTCCTTCTCAACAACCTTACGCACCCACCCATCATCCTTAGGCTACTTACCTTTATCTTAACCAGTCGCCATTCCACTTCTCATCACTATATTTATGATATGATTTTCTTTGCGGGGCTTGACCCTCTTCATTTGAATGTTTAGCATAGGATGTTGGGGCTGCACCTTCTTTTCTTGCATATTTTCCATAAGGACCAGCAATTCCTCTATGACATAGCCAAACTTTTGACAATACTGGCATGACAGATGCATGGGTTTTATACAACCTCTCATGGAGTGCCCTGCTTCACCACATTTATAGAAGATTACCTACCTACGCCCTCGACCTGGTCCACTACCTCTTCCTCTTCATCAGCCTTGGAATCATCTACGCGTTGTTCCTGCACCCTGATCCTGAGGCTGGTTCTCTGCCTGCATTCAGTAGGTAGGGGTTTTGTCCATCATCAACTCATAAATTCTACAATGGCATTCATCATGTCTAACAAATTTACAGAAAATCAAAACAACTATTGCGGGGTCTGTAAAAAGCTTCTAAAGTAAGTGGAGATTATTAGTCACATGTTGTCTTGTGACCTGACAGATAACACACCATAGCGCAACTCTTGTACTCAGCCCAATGTCATTCTTTGGTTTCAAGGGAGCAAGCCCTCCCCCAATAATATAATTCTTATAGACCGGGCAATGGTCCTTATCATGTCCATGGCTCTTACACTTCAAACACCAGACCTTAATGTGCAGCTCTGACTGGGTCTCCTTTCCTTTCTTCAGACTTTGCAATTCCAAGTGCAGGCTTTCCAGCAGTGAGTGAATCTGTTGCACTCCAAGGTTCGTATCCTGTATAGACGAAGCATCCAACCTCATTGTAATTTCCAAAGCTTCAACTTGGGTTGCTATCTTTTCTTGTGACAAAGGCACTCTCAAGTGCGGAAAAAGTGACACTATATACTAGTCGTAATGCTAGGAATCCATGATTATCCTATTGGCCTGCCTGATCAAGCATTTCAATCTTTGATCGAAATCCCAAGGTGTCTCATCTACGTTCTATCAGATTTCCTTAAACTCAATTACTGACTATGCCTCTGACCTAGGCTTATTGAACTCCTTATTCAAATCTTACTGGGTCTTTAGCAATGTCGCATTAGGGGAATCAGTGCAATACTTGATGTACCATGTTAATGCGTGATCCTATAAAGGTTCAACTAGCTGCACTTTCTTGATGTTATTATCAGTAATCTTTTGTGTTGTCCATACAACTCCTGCAACAAACCAAAATTGTTTGGGATCCTCGCTCCCTATTCCTTTAAAAATTGGCATATTCATCGCATTTTCCATGTTAAGTGGTGGAAGTGGGGGTGGAGGGGATGGAGGTGTAGGTGTATGAGGTAGAGGTGGAGGTGGAGGTGGAGTGTATGGATGAGGTATCCTCAGGATAGCCTGCATAATTAACTGAACTACACTCCGCGGTGTAGTCAATATCGTCCCTTTGTCGTCGCTTGAAAGGGGTTCAATGATCAAACTATATTCTAGGCTTGATCCTTCATTTTTTTTAAAGAATCTCCTGCTTCACATAGCCCCAAACATCAAGGTAACTGCATAACCCAATTTTTACATAACAACATTTTAATCTTAGTCTTTAATGATTTTAGACACTTAACTTGTGGTCCTTTAAAGAGGCGTTGTTCTACTTCGCTATAGCTAATATTTCTGTCGATCATGAAATAAGTCATGAAACTTCCCAACATGTGATCAATCCAGTGATCCACAGCTCACACGATATTTTTTTCTGATGCGTCTAGACGCCATACCAGTTCAAGAGTCCACACTATAGAACTGTCAAGCCTCCACGTTCCTTGACTATCTGCCAATTTAGACAACCACTCATGTAGTTCGTCAGGGAAGAAACAAAAGAATGTGTCGGTATCATCTGGTTACAAAAATCCCTACAACCACTTTTCCTTGGATAATTTAGGGCTCTTGTTCTCTTGAGCCGTGAACGAGTGAACATTTCAATCAATCCACTTGTCAATCTCTTTCTTTGTAGGAAAGAATTTATCACACATCTCTCAGATAGATCTTGGTCCCAACAACAGAACCATTTGTTGACTTAAGGGGGGATGAGTTCAAAGTTGTTCGTACCAACCAAAAATACCCTAACTGTTGGCCCTTTCGGCAACAACCTGCATAGCGCAGCTTGCAGTCTCACTCGAAGCAATATTAGGAGATGCTAGAACTAGGTTTTTGCATCCAGAGATAGTGTGATAAGTGGTCCTAAGCCTATGTTGCTCATAGGAAAATCTATATCCTTCTATGGCTCATTACTGCAACTATAAGAAAACGGTCTCTAGACCTTCGCGAAGGTCTACGATTAAACTTTAGGGACTTAGAGGAAATAGTCTATCCACTTTCGCACACCAACTAGTAACCATAGATCTGCCTTCGCACATATCTACCCAATTCCACTGAAATCATAACATATTCAACATTTATCTTAGCGAAAATAGACAATTACTTAGTTCATGCATTAACATTAAATATTTATTCGCACAACATTCATACATTATTCCACAAAAAATATATCATTGAGTGATAAAACATAACATGAACAAAAATAAGAATAATATTCGAAGGCAGGGTATTTCTCCCAAAATCAATCTTATTAAGATCAACAATCAGTTTAAAAATTTCTTCCACCATGCAAACTCTGCTGCAGTGGTCCGTGCACTCAACTATGGACTTACCAAGTTCTCCTATGCACTCAGCTATAAGAGCCTTCCCTTTTCTCCTAAGTACAGGAAACAAAGCTTTCTTTCCTTAGCAGTTGCCCAAAAACATTTCTATATTTACTTTGTTACCTCTTAGACTCTCTATGACACAACTATATATAGCTTTTTCCATATAATACAATGATCTACGGACCATGGGTGAGTCTCAAAAACTGAACTATCACTTACCCAACAAAGGGTTAAGTCCCCTTTGACTCCTACTTAGCTGCGCGCTCCTGATCCACATTTCGTGGAGACTTTACAATCTTTGCAAAAATTTTACAAAAATTGGTTAAACTAACCCCAAAACTGACCCTCGGGACCCTATCCCAACAGGATCACATTCTTATTTTATTCCATGTAAGGATTTGATAATTTTATGTTTTCTTTGTCATTTTCCTTTTACAAAAAGCCTTTCTTTTGATACATGAAGATATTATTTCAAGTCTCAATTCAAGAAAGTAGTCTTCACATCAATTTGATGAAATTTCCATCCATTCTTAGCTGCCAAGGTAAAGAGAGTATAGAGAGTATAGATGATGTCCCATTTTTTTGGGGGAAAAGGTCTCTTCATAATTA
The DNA here is from genome assembly GCA_000404065.3 of Pinus taeda. Lineage (NCBI taxonomy): Eukaryota > Viridiplantae > Streptophyta > Pinopsida > Pinales > Pinaceae > Pinus > Pinus taeda. The sequence continues at coordinate 30,411 of APFE031601401.1, read as the reverse complement.
TCACCTCTCTATGCAAATCATTTTACCATGAGCCTTGCTCTGTGCTTGTCAAGTAAGGCATCTAATTTGTACATGTTCTTATAGACCTACTTGCAGCCAATTGGTTTGGTTCTAAATGTAGCTTCCACTAAATTCCATGTCCCACTTTGTGTGAGACCATCATACTCTTGCATAGCTAACAATGTTACCAACATAACGAGAACTTTAACCTCAAAATGAGAACTCTAATCCAAAAATCCCCCATTTTTTCACAACAACACGAAAAAACAACTCAAAAAAAAAATAAAAAAATTGGTGATGTTTCATCACCCATGTTTCTAGGGTTAAAATTCCAACATTTTTAAGCCATGGCAATAAAATCCAAAATCATGATCATGGAAAATCTTTAAATTCCAACCATTTTCAATCATGATATTGAAGATCAAATATCATGTGTCAAAAAACCTTAGAATTTTGACATATTCCAACCATAGAATTACAACCAAATATCATGAATACAAAAAACTTTAAAATTTCAACATTTTTCAACCATAGCAATGTAAACCAAATATCATGACAAAAAACGTTAAAAATCAACACCTAAATCAACGAGTAATTGAACCAAGAGAAATTTTCTTTAAAGGTTAAAATTATATCTCTGTTGAAATCTCAACCTAAAGAAACTTGAATCACTTTCAATGGAGCACTATAATTGAAATATGTTTTAACTAAGGATTATAAAATCACATTAGTGTACACAAAATCATTAAAATCACCCTTTAAAAAAATAATATGACACAATATTTTTTAAATAAAAATATGAAAATTTTAATTAATTTAAATATATATATTACGAAATAAATAAATATCAATAAAGGATGACTAGAAACAAATTTTTTTTTAAATAATTTTAAAAATAAAATAAAATGAATGGAATTTCATTTTTTTTCAAAAAAACATTTAATTTTTCTATTATAAAATATGTTGGTGTTTGGGCAAGAACGCTTACATTTGTCATCATAGTCCCAAAAGGATATTGCACTCAAATGTCGACAAAATTGGACTACATTCAACTATCCACAAGACAAAGAGCTTTGGGCTATTACCTTGTTTCCCTATTATATGAAAGAGGGCACTATTATAAACTCTAAAAAAGACACCAAAAAACATAGTGTATTCATAGTACATTGATTAAAAAGGAGCAAAGGAGAGTTCCGGACATTTGAAATCCAACCACCAGCCATGGGTTCCTGATTTGAAAATGAAACCACTTCTCAGGGCTGATTCCCTGACACTATGTCACGTGCTCCTGTTTTTCTTACTGGGTCTGTACTAGTCTTAACTGCATCTGAATTTGTTTTGAAGCCATTGGAGAAATTATCCCATAATTCTTCAATCTAGAAATGTATTACTTCCAACTTGATATGAATTTCCTCTTGCATGTGTTCAACTTGGCTCACAAATGATGTAATTTGAGTACTGATCAGTGAGTGGAATGAAAATATTAAAAATTTATAAAAAAATAGAACTTGTTACTTAAAAAAAACAAAAAACAAAAAAAAAAAATTACGAGAAAAAATGGAAAGAAATGTGTTCTAGGAAAAGGGGTGACGCCTAGCATGGCTCTCCCCCAACTCGCAACATGCAACACACAATGTTTTGGTGGCGAGTAACGTCGGGCACTGCCTAATGCATAGTGTATTGGGAGAGGGAAATGTGAGGCATTGCCCCTTTGCCCACATTTTTTTTCGCTTTGTAATTTATTTTAATTTTTTTATTTTATAACTTAAAAAAACATATTTCATAATTTTTAAAATTTATTATTTTTCTTAATGTTTTATTATTTTTTTTCTTTTGTCATTATTTTTTTATTTTAGATGTTTTTTTGGTAATTTTCAAGGGAAATATTAAGAAACCCCCCAAATTTTTATGTATAATAAATGGGTGAATCCCCATGATCTATAGAAAAATGTATAGGCTATTTTTCATTGATATAATATTATTATACGTATATAATTTTTTGGCGAATCTTTCACTCAATTATAAAATTTTGTTAAATATTGGTGAATTTTTCACTAGGTTATATGGTATTGCGAATTCTTGGCTAATCTTCTAAAAAATTAGAAAACATTGTAAAATATTGGTGATTCCTTGATAATGTATACAAATATATATAATAATAAGAAAATTATTTAGTTAAATTATAATATACTAATTTTCCATTTTTTGGAAAAGAAAAATCATGAGTAATGTTGCTCTAGGTTCTTATCATACACTATTGCAAATCTTTTTGCATGTTTTCATGTTTTACCACAAAGGTCTTATCACATCCCAAGGGGAAACTAGTTGGAATGGCACCCCCAAAGGCGTGCGATGTTGAACTAAATAATTTATTTTTCTCAAACTTGTTCGGAATGAATCTAGATAACTCAATCATATTTAATGTAATTCATATTTTGTAGGCTTCACATGAAAATAAGGTCTATGAATAGCTATATCAAAATCATGAATATTTACATCAAACTCTTTTGTTTTCTCATACATCACTTTTCTAAAAGGTAGATACTTCTCCAATTCCTCGCGTTCAAATAAACTAAAAACTTTTTAAAATATGGTGCTTCCTCGTAATATGTAGGTTTTTCACCTAATTTTTGGATCATAAATATTGTAGTAGTTGTTGCACTTTATTCTACAGTTGACAACTCTAATAATGTTGAATTGGTAAACAATTATTTGAAATCACACAAAATAAAAAATGAAAATGAATGGAAGATAAATATGTATTGAAACTTAATTTCCTACATGATCAGAAAATAAAGAAGGAAATAACACAGACTCATTAAAATACTATAGTTGGTGAGTTAAAAAAATATAACACAAATATAAACAATAGTACATGCATGTTCATTTCTTTGAAAAATATGTCACAATATAATCATCATCAAGAATGGTAGTCCACTAAAAAATCCATCATTCTCATCTAATAAATGATGCTTTTTTTGTATTGGAATCAAAGTATAATTACATTAGGTCAATGTGAGTCTCATGATAATAGGAATCCTATGATGAACACATAGGATCCTAGTGCATATAACATTTTTCTCTTTAGTTAACTAAGAATATCCCATTTTCATTTCTTAATAAACAAAAAGCATTTTCAAAGAAAATATAAAATAAATATAGTAGATTCCAAAAGGCGAAGATTCTTTTATGACACCACAAAGTGAAAGGAAAAAAAACTTTCCTTAAATAATCAAATATATAAGAAAATATTTTATCTTTTATAGCTCAAATTTCTCATAATGTCTACATTATTCTTTATATTATTTAAATATCTTTTCCATTCCTTGGAACCATCAATTGACACTCTGGTGTTGGATATAGGAAGCAATTCAATTCCTTGGCTATCTTACAATGAATAAAATTATGGGTACTTCCTGAATCAATCAACACTATTACCTTTTTCTTCTTGATATGTCATTCTATCTTGATAGTTTGAGGAGTGGTAATTTTAACTAATGCATTACAAGATATGGTTGGATTCATTTCTTCTTTATCTAGGGTATTTTTCCTGGAGTATATCCTCTTCTTTTGACATTTCTTGTTCCTTTTCTTCCTCCACTTCACAATATATGTAGAACATTTTTTTCTCAGCACACTTATGACCTTTAGTGTATTTACTATCACAAATATAACAAAGCCCTTTTGCTCTGTTTTCTTCCAATTGTTGTGTCAAATTTGTAGGATGTGGAAGGCTAGGGGAAACAACACTTCCATCTTTATAGCTGTGGGTGGTAGGCTTCCTGGTTGCCATAATTTTGACTTCCAATTTTTCTTTCTAACCTGAATGCATTCTCCAATGAATCAAGTTCACAAAGGCGAACCTCATGTTGGATATTATCCTTTAAATTCCCTATGAACACATCAATCCTATGCTCCTTTGGAATATATTTTACCCTTATGTACAATTTTTGGAAGTCCTCATTGTGCTCCATCATTGAACCCTTTTGTTTGAGATTTATCAATTGGCTAAAAAAGGTGTTGCTTTTTGTATCCTCAAAATGTGATATCATTTCTTCCACAAAAATTGCCCAAGTGACAATTTGTTTACGACAGCAAAACCATTGATAGCATACAAATTTATTTGGTTCCAAATATAAAGTTGCAATACATACCTTTTGTGTGTTTTTCACATTATGGAGATCGAAAAATTGCTCCATTTGTAGTATCCATGTTCTAGGATCCTTGCCATAAAACTTCCACATATCAATTTTTGGAACATGGTGGGTCTTAAATCCAACATTAGAGTCTATTAAATCATGATTAACATTTCTTTTGTTCTCATCATGAATTTCCTTTACTACCTTTTCACCATTAATAACCATTTCTTTTAGTGACTTATTAAAATTTATCTTCAATTCTTCCATCTTAGCATACATGCCATTCATCTTAGCTTCCATCCCATCCATCTCAGCTTCCACACCATCCATCTTAACTTGCATGCCATTCATATTAGCTTCCATGTCATTCATATTGGCTTCAGTTACCTTTTGTGAGAGTGAAATGTGTTGTACTTGGTCTTGTAATTTTGATATATCATGTCGCATTTCTTCCTCTTCTTCACAAGTCCTGCTAGAGCTTTCAGGTTGCTTACTAGGTGTTTCCATTTTCTTTCTTCAGGGCATCAATTAATACTTTTTTCACTTTGTAAGAGCTTGATATTGAATATGTTGTATCTTTGTAACTGCGGATCTCTAATATCTAAAATTGCGTCCTGCAGTAGCCATTTGAGTCCTCTTTCTAACCCCACAAGTATGACCAATATTGGATTCTCGAAGGAAGATTTATGCCAAATCTCCCACGGTAATCTGATTATAGACTAGTTCAGTAGAGTGAACTTGTACAAAGTTCCACGTGTCATTGTTACGACCTTAATACCTAAAACTAATATAAATAAATCTATACTTCGTCCTCTTTCTGGAACTTCTTACGAAATTTCAATTTGATGCTTAGAACAAAAGTTATGATGATTTTCCCCAGGTCACTTGTTTGGAATGTAATTCGGGAGTCTGCAAAAACCCTAACTACCTCAAATCATATCTCTGAAACTATCGCAAGAAAAGCTCTGAAATTCAGACCCGAAGTTCATAAAAATTTAAGTGCAACTGGGTTTTTGTTTTAGCTTCTGAAACATCGCAAAAGAAAAGTTATAGCGAAATTTCCATGATGACCTATTTGGAGCAGCAAAACACTAGAATCCAAAGCTCTGATACCAAATGCTATGAAACCAACTCACAAAAACATAGAAAAGATAGATAAACGCCTTGAAAATAAGCCTCTTCGAGGGGGAAACCTCCTCTACTTTACACAGATGAACAATTCTTGGCTGATACAAATGACAAGACCTCCTTTCTATATATAGGAGTCTAAGTGGTCATAATATAATCATAACCGACATAACAATAATAATGTAAGGGCACAATAATAATAATATTTGGCTTCTATGGGGCACAAAAATAACAATATGCGGACTACATGGGAAAAACAATATACTAAAGGGGTTGTACTAATAACAATAAGGGGTTACACTAGTAGTATAGGAACCTAACAGAATTAGGATGAAAATATGGTATATATGCGCAACTTTTATAATAGAGTAGTCCAAACTTATCCTAGTAAGTCCCCATTTGAAAATTTTTTTGGACATTTTCCAATTTTAGTTTTGGATATTGTGTATGGATAACAAGAAGGACTTGGGGGGGGTGAGGGGGGCATCTTATAGAGGATTCCTTAAGGGTAGAAAATTTTGTTGAGAAGATTAGGTAGATCCATTTATAGTATAGGAGGTGTTGTAGAGGTCATAGGAAAAATAAAATGTCAGGAAATATTAGCAAATAATTGAGAATTCATTCATACTAGGAGACATTGTATGGTTATATTTGTACAAAGAGAGGCTATAAATTCATAGTAAGAAAATAATGGCTCTATGATATAGTCCCTTTGAGATACTAGAAAAGGTGGGAAATAATTTCCTTAGAGTTAATATACCCCCATACAAGTGCATTTACTCAGTGGGGAATGTCAAAAATATGAAACCATATGAGCCTTCCATGCTTGATTAGAAAGAGGAATCGATCCTACCTTCTGTACATGATCTAACAATAAATTTATAGGTCGAGTTGATAAAGGATATAGTTTTGAAAAATAAATCAAGAAATATAATACAAGGGAAACATGACCTTTGGTAGTTTATGTTGAAAGGAAAGATTTAAGGATTAATGGTACTCCAAGGGGATTTTAGAGGAAAACTTTCATCACCTCATTCAATAAAATAGACACCAAAATCCTCCAAAAATGGGGATGTATGATCTAGATTGGATCATTATATTATTTTCATTCATCTTGATGCTTTCATAGAGGAAGAATTGGAAGACATCCTCTTTCTTGTATTAAATCAATTGAGCAATGTGTTCTATTACAAAGAATCTAATTCAATCTTGAAGCTTCCTATAATACTGATAAACTCTCTAAAAGACTTTCCCAACACTTAGGAAAATAAGGTTTGCCGGGAGCTCTTATTTCCTAGCACAATTCTGCCCGTAAAAAATAGGAATTTTTCCTATTTCTTTGAGAAATTCCTAAGACAATTGCTTTTATTTCTTCTCAAGCTCTACACACAAAAACCTGTGTACCATAATAAATAAAATTTATGCCTTCATTCAATATCAATATGCAATTATAATTGCATAACCTACTAGGGCTAATTTTAGCAATTGAAACTACCTATATGAGAGTAACTTGAGTTAACAAAAAGTCGACTACTTACCTAGACTCATAACTATCTCTATTTTAGAACTAGAGATCAGTTAACTGACATACACTAGCATTCGCTCCACTAGATAGCTAATTGTATCCATTGACTAGTCCACAACTCAATGAAAGCCATCTAACTCAAATTAACTAACAATAACTTAGTGATAAGCAACATCACACATGTTAACTTACAACTAAATCAAGTATATATAAGACTCAATTTGAATTCACATCTTTGACTAAGTCACAAGTCAAAGAAGCCATTCCTTGCTACATTTTCAAAACTCCCTCTTAGTTATTAAGGGATTCTTTGAACAACCTCATCAACCTAGATCTATCTTCAACTCTACCATGTTCTCTGCTACTGCAGTTGCTTCCTCTAAACTAGAAGGAGCCATGTACCCTCTATGTCTAGGTTTCTACCTCTTGATGTTGGGAGAATCAACTCTCTTCTAATATCCCTTAACCAAATCATCAACCCACTTAGCTCAAACTTTCTGTATTATTGGAAGTCTCTAACTGAGTGATTTCCTCCACCTACCTTGGGATATGGTCCTCAACATCATCCTGCTGGTTAACCCAACTTCCAACTAGCTTAGACTAAAACTAAGATATTATTTGAGGCTTCATCTTGAGAGATCTATTCTGCTCTCACTCATCCACCACATCTCTACTATGATAACTCTATGCGTTGCTACTCAAGGTTACACATGCATTAACCTCAAATTTTTAGAGGTTCTCGATCCTGACACCAATATGCTTTACTTGTCCTGAAGAAGGATTCTTGAGGTAGGCCTTCCCTTTGATGAATACTACATCATACCCTTTTTCTTCAAGGACTACTATTGATACATTGTTTTTCTTCAATCATGGAACATACATCACATTCTTGAGGTGGATAAGGGAACCAAACTCCCTATTAAAGCTTATTGTACCAACTCCTTTGTTCATGTATCTTCTGTCATCTCCAAGATCAATATGGAATTTCATGTCTTTCTCCTCCAAACTGCTAAATAATTATGTATCCCCTATCATGTGGAAGGAATCCCTTTAGTCAATATACTACACACTACCTTGAACCGAGCATTCCATGAAAGCTATCAAGGAGAAATCCAATTTGAACTCAAAAGAGAGTGTTTCTCCTGCTACTACTACTACATCACGGTTTTTGGATTTCTTGTTTGGAAATTTTGTAACAAAACGTCCAAACTCATGATAATGAAAACACTAAATATTGCTAAGATCCTTCTTTTCCCTTCCTTCATTCAGACTAGAATTAGGTTTTCCTTGGGCCTTCTTGCACTTGGATTTATTCCCTTTTCCAAACAAAGAACATTTCTACTCATCTTCTATCTGATATGTGACTCCATCCCTTGTGTTCCTCCTTATCTCTTCTTGCACAAGATCTGACCACTGTCTCTCCCAATCATAAAGCTTACCTCTGCCATAGACTACATCCTAGAAACTATGCCAAGACTTGTGAAGCCCAAGAAGAGAAAGGATCACAAGGTTTGCTGGTGGAACTGTCTATCCAACACCTCCAAGTTCATCCCTCACTTGAGAAAACCTGGATAGATATGTAACAATGGGATCATCCTTGCCCATTCAAATTTTCCTTAATTTTTTCTTCAAAGTAAGTATTTTGGCATCACTACTTCTTTCAAACAACTAAGTAAGGGTCTTCCACATTTGGGATGGATTTTTCTTCCCATGCAAATTTGGAACAATATGGTATCTAACTCCTTCTAGGATCATCCTCCTAGTTTTGGTAGTTTCCTTCTTCCATTGAACCAACTTTTATGCATCTGATGCAACAGGTTTAGGAATATCAACATTGATATATTCCAAAACCCCATTATCATCTAACAAATCTTTCATTCTATCATTCCATGCACCAAAATTCTAAGTCCCTTCCAGTGCATGCTCTTTCCTTAAGCTATATGATGACATGATTCATGTACCAACTAATCTTCTCTTCAATGCACTTTGAATCTAATCAAGGAACTCAATTTCTATCTTGTTTTATTCTCTGATACCATGTGGAAAATACTTGAAACCTTGCAACTTCTAATGAGAGAAAACTGATCACAAAATACACAATATTTATCTACCAAAAATATATGGAATGAAAACAATTAATAGAAACAAAATCACACATAGAACACATATTATAGCTAGGGAAAGAAACTGGGAAAACCCTCTCTTGATTGTATTAAAATAGCTGAGTAATTTGATCTATTACAAAGAATTTTCTTCAAGACTAAATATTCCTACAATACTAATCGGCTCTCAACAAGAATTTTCCAACACTTTGGAAAATAAGGCCTACTAAGAGCTCCTATTTCCTAACACAACTATGCCCCTAAAAAATAGGAATTTCTCCTATTTCCTTTCGTAGTTACCAAGAGAATTTCTCTACTTTCTTTTCAAACTTTGGACACAAAAACTTGTGTACCATAATAAATACAATTTGTGCCTTCATTGAATCTCAATAGGCAATTCAAATTGCATGACCTACTAGGGATAATTTTAGCAACTACAACTAGTTAATTGAGAGTAAGTTGACTTTAAAAAAAGTCAACTACTCAACAAAACTCATAACTATCACTATTCTAGAACTAGAGATTGGTTAACTGATAGACGTTAGAGTTAGGTCCACTAGATAGCTAATTTTAGCCATCAACTAGTCTACAATTCTATCTCGAATTAACTAACAATAACTCAGTGATAGGCCACATCACACATGTTAACTGACAAATAACTAAAGTATCTATGAAACTCAATTTGAATGATAATATCTGAGTAAGGCACAATTCAAGGAAGCCATTCCTTGCTACATTTTCAACAGGGAGTTTAAGAAATTTCATAAATATTTTTGGGTTGAAAAACTATTTCTTTCTGACATCCCTAGGAGCTATTCTACACTTATATACCTTTCCAGTGATACAGGAAAGACCTCAAATAACGTTTTTATGCAAAATTTATGCCACGTAAAAGTTAAAATTCCTATTTTGACCACCATGATTTGAGAAGATGCCATGTATACCCGCTTAGTCATGGAAAATGGGCTAGACCCATGAAAATGATAAAGAATACTCTAGACCATTTAATATTTTAACTCTAATTTAGAGTTGAAGGAGTCAAACTTAACCACTAATAGGCTATTGAGCTTTGTTATAATAAGGCCACTAGGAGGAAAAGGGGTTCCATTCTATTCAAGTGATTTCTTTTTTTTCAGATATGAGAAGAGTAACTATGAGTGAATATATAGAGAGAGATAAAAGAGGGTTTGTGTTATGTAGTAGCTAACAGGTCACAAGTCTCACTCCTTTGTAATGTCATCCATTTCTATTTAGAGAAAGAGAAAGCAAAAGTACTTCACCTTCTAGTTATGTTTTCTCCCAAAAGAGTTTCCTAGATCATATCTTGGTGTCTTATGGTTTGGTAATGAATTTTTTTATCTATTCTCTATTTCATACGATTGTATGTTTTGTATGCATAAGAAGAAAATAATAACTTAATAATCTAGAAATCTAAGGAAAAACTTACCCTTGTAGTATAGATTTCATATTTCATTAAATTTTTATTAGATATATTGTGATGAAGTATCTGTTGAAAATAATACTGAGAGGGAGGGTGAATCAGTATTATCTAGTCCTTTTAACAATTCTTCCTTATTTATACTTTGAATTATTTTTGCATATCAGTACCATAAAACAATGAGCATGAACAAGAAAAACAGACAGTCACATCAAAGAACACCAGATATAAGGTGGAAACCCAATGTGGGTGAAAACCACCTGCTGCAATATGTCTCTATCTTCTTTCAAATTAGAAACTCCTTTTACAATGGTCTTGTACGGGTGCAGTCCTTTACCAGTACGCAGGCTGCAACCTGCAGAGAGCTACAACTCTCTCTCGTTTTCCAGTCTCTCCTGGAAGGGAGCTACAACCCCCTACTTCTTTTCTTTCAAGGACCACTTTTCATAAATTTTCAAACTGGATCCATAAATATCAAATGATCATCAAGTACCAGTAAGTCACCCAGATAACAAGATCCACAATAACAGAAAACTAAACCCAGCACACCTTCTGTGGCATCTCCTGCGGCGCCTCCTGCGGCGTCTCCTACGGCACCTCCTGCGGCGTCTCCTTTGGCGCCTCCTACGGTGCCTCCTGCGGTGTCTCCTACATCACCTCCTGTGGCGTCTCCTGCGGTGCCTCCTACGGCGCCTCCTGCGGCGCCTCCTGTTGCACCTCATGCAGCGTCTCCTGCGACACCTCCTGTGGCGTCTCCTGCGGCGCCTTTGCACTTCCGCAGTTGCAGCGTTCGAGAGGTCACCCTTCATAGGTTCGCTTTCCACTTCACTTTCATATTGATTAAGATTTTGAAACAATAACCCAATATTTCAAATCATAAGATATTCAACCCAAAATCATACTCAAGCAAAATGATCTCCTTTGCTTTATATAGGCAAGCTCTTCCTCAAATCATGGACCAATACCACAGGCCAAAACCATAACAAACTAATACCATCAACTCAATACTAGGGATCAACACGTCTGTCGAGATGCCAAGGTCCAAAAACCATAGGTTCAAATTCCAAGGACTAACTACCATGGACCAAAGGTAAGTTTTCCCACATGAAATAAAGTTTTCTCTGCATAAAATTCCGTGAACTTTTCTCCACATGAAATAAACTTTTATAAACTTTTCTCTGCATAAAATTCCGTGAACTTTTCTCCTGCGTACTTCTTAATTCTCATCATATTGAGAGCCATGCCATGGGTGTTGCCATCAAGTACAATATCTATAACATATAACCATACCAGAAACATAATGCCAACAGTATCTAGTGGAATCACCACAACAATTTATAGGTCATTTGGTTGACTATCACTTACTCTAGATCTACATGTATTATATTGCCTGGTGATCTTTGTGGATGACTATCTTATTTCTCATCAAATAGTGTTTCCACCTTTTGACAGTTTCTACTAGGACATGTACCTCCTTGTTCTAAGTAGTATATTTTAGAAATATCCCATGAAACAATTTAGAATGGTATCATACAGGCCTTCTTCTTTGCATCAAGAATACTCCCATAACATACCTACTCATGTATGTCTCCACTTTGAATGCATACTACAAGTTTGGTAATGAAAAAAACAATGCTTGATTCAGTTTCTTATTCAACTCCTTAAAAGCATTTTATGAACCCTTCACCCATTAGAAACTCTTAGCTCTTATTGTTATGGCATAAATTGTTGTAGCTTTAAATATAAATGGGGCCATGAGTTTCCTTAAGTATTATAATTCCGCAACAAAACTCAACTTCATAAAAATTTTAAGGAACTGGCCACTTCATGATGGCATCTATTTTAGAAGGATCTATCTTGAGCTCCCCTCCACCAATCACATAGCCTAAATACACCAAATACTAGTATACAAAATACAGTTTCTTTATATTTTTTAATAGTGGGTGCTTCTTTAAAGTCTCTAGCATCTATATCAAGTGTGAGATGTTCTCCTCCTATGTAGCACTATAGACTTGTATATTATCCAAACAAAAAATAACAAATGAATCTAGATAAAGGTGTATTATATCATCCAATAATATCATGAACATAGCCAGTGCATTACATAGAACAAATATCATGAATAACAACTCATACAAAATGTGTTCAGTTTTGAGGGTGGTATTCCATGTCTCTTCTTCCATTACTCGCATTTAATGATACCTTAATTTTAAATCCATGTTCGTAGAGTATTTTGCTTGTTGCAACTAGTCAATTACATCATCTATCCTAGGAAGTGAGTTCCTATTCTTGAGAGTACTTTTTTTTAGTACCCATAATCAATGAATATTTTCCAATTCCCATACTTCTTTGGCACACTTATGATGGGTGACCCACATGGTGAGATACTTGGCCAAAGAGAAACCTAATATAGAAACTACTACAACTACTTCTTCACTTCACTTGCTTCAAGAGTAGATTGTTTGTATAGCCTAATCTTTTGCAACAGAGAGTTTGCAAATAATTTAATCTCATGCTCAATTTCCCTCTTGGGTGGAATCCCTTTAGGATCCTCAAAGCCTCCCTTATATTCCTATATAAACTCTTCTAGTTTTTTCTTTTATTGCTTAGAACACCCATCAAGGTGGTAGGGATGCCTTTGCTCTCATTAACTCTTCTACAAATTGATTTTATCTTAATAACAATAAAACACACTTTTTACTAGAACTAATCATTTTCTTATATTGTTCGTAACTTACCAGTGAAATATTTGACTTACCCTTGTGTGTGTTGATAATTAAGGATTTTCCATCCTTGATGAGGCCATATTGGTTGGAACTTTGCATGAACATCGTATCCCACATTAACATATAGTAACTATCAAAAGCAAATCCACATACATCAAGTGGAGCTACATCCATTTCTCATTCATCAATAAAATCATCACTAATAGAAAATTTTATTTTATATTTCTAATTTATTGCCTTGATTTTTGCATCCTTATTTACCCATCCCAGTGGATATGTGCTAGGATGATATCGAACCACCAATACAATTTTTATGACTATCTTTGTTGTAATGATATTTTCTTATGACTCTAAGTTGAATAGAGCATCAATATTTGTATTTTTAACCTATATATTTAAATTGTATAGTTTGGTCATCTTCTTCTCTTCCTATCTATGAAGGCTACTTAGGTTCAACTCCTTCTACATTGAAGTGTAGAAAATATTTTTTTCCAAATTATAGCCACTTTCCACCTGATTTCTTGCATTTTTGGTGATCAGATAATTTTTCTTGCGATCCTTCTTTTGGTTCTCTAGGTTCAACTCTAGATCTAATTTCCAACGCTTCCTTTGTGTGGCCATCAAATTTGAAATAGTCGTAGTGGTTTTCAGGATCATTGCACTAATGTGTAGTATTTTTTGTTTTCTTATCCTTCCCACTTTCCACTTCTTCCCCTCCTTGGAAGCTTTTTGGAATTTCTTTTTCTTTGAATCACTTAACCTCCCTTTCTTCTAGCTTATGATTTCCAGGTATTTCACCTACATATAATCCTCGTCTACCATTATGGGTTTGAGCAACATCACTTTATTTCCCAGATGGCTATGTAGAATCCCCAGATAATTGAGGTGTATGTATGGGTTCTTGGGAGTTATATCCAACATTATTGTCATCCTCCCGAATTCTGTGGTGTCCTATTGTACAATCTCCTTATCTCTACCTAAAGTATTTCCACTAGATCCAATGGTCCCCTATTTACCTAATAGGTTAGAAAACGAAATTTATGAGAGTTCTTAAATCCTCTGACTTAGTTACTAAAGCATTCCACTCTAGCATAAGGTTTCTATGCAGTTTTCCCACTAGATCAGGGCATGGCCCTCTCATTTCAAATGAGAAAATGAGAAATTTCAATTCTGAATCTATGCGGTAAACACTAAAATGAACTTCTAATTATTGCAACTAGTAATTTGATTTCAAAGCACCGATCTCACTTTGATAAGGCTTAATGTCCACCTTTTCTTCCAACATGAAGAGGGATTATGAATGGGCCATAACCCTCAAAATTGGATGCTTTTTATCAGTTTATTTCCTGGTATCCTCCTTTGGATCTTCTTTATTCCCAAATTATCCCTTTGATTTGACCTCTAAGTTGCAACCCCCATATTCTTTTATCATCTTGAGCTTACTAGTTAGACGCACCATGAGGCAGTTCATGTTATAGTTTATAACTATGACTTTCACTTCTAGCCATGCAAACCTCTCCTTTACTGAATCTTGAGGGTTACAATAAACTGATTCATCAACCATAGCTATGGCTATATGGCTTCTTGCTCAAACCATTTCTCGTATCCCTTACAACTTCCCACAAAATTCCCAAAGAATCCTACTTTGATACCAATATGATATGTAAACATTTGTGGATATTCCACTAGACAGTTTGTCACAACATATCTATTAAATAAAATGAAATCTATACTATGAAGGGTTATTTCCTTTAGAATATAGATTTGTGATTATTAACTTTTTTGTTTACACATGTAATAGATAAAATGTGAAAAATATAGAATAATGGAATATAAACACTCACTAATTAGATGGAACACCAAGATATGCTTTGAGAAACCCTTTTGGGAGAAAACCTAGCTAAAAGGTGAGGCTACTATAATCTCTTTTTGTTTGGAATGGAGATAATTAAAATACCAAGGAGAAGGCTCCATTTTAGTATGGAGTTACTTAAGACTTGCATCAAATGGGACATATAAACCCCCTCTATTCTTCTCTCTCTGTATCCACTCTCAGTTACTCTACTCTATTGTTGAATAAAATGCACTTGAATATATTGGAACCCCTTTATTTTCTAGTGTCCTAATTATAACATAGTTTTATAACCAATTATGTGTTAATTTTGACTCCTGCAATTCTTAAGTATAGTTACAAATTTGACCTTTCCATATTATTTTTCATATTTCCCACATGTATATCCCATTTTCCATGGGTAACAATGCTTGATGTGGCATCCTCTTAAGTTATGGTGGTAACTCACAATAGGTCAACTTTCCAGAGGCATAACCTTTGTATATGAACTCCAATTGATGTGATACTTGACCATTGGAAATTCTTCTTGACTGTAGAATAGCACCATGGGGTCCAATGGTTAAGAAACAATTTTTTATTCCCAAAAAATTTCATTTATGGCCTCAAAGTAGCCTCAAAAGGATTTAGACCCCAATTATCCAATGTGGGTTATGTCAGTAAGATTCCTATTTTAAGGTGATTCTTTTAATTTTTCCACCATAGAAACATTGAGATGGATGAAAACTTATACAGTTATTTAATATTCACCATATTAAATTGTGTATCCAATTGAATTACCTCATCATACATGACAACATTCACATGTTTTCAAAGAAAGGATGAGTAACTCTTGAAATTGACGAATTCCACTAATGTGCAATTAGCTTTATACAATGGAATGGACCTTTGTTTTATTTTCCACGGGTCTCTCCATATGTCCCTTTATATAATTTGTTGATTTACAATTATATTTATAAGACAAACATCGAGAAGGATTATTTCCAACCTTCACTACATTAAGCCTAAGGGGTGTTTGTATGCCCAAGCATCATCCTAAAAGTTTCAAACTTTTCTCTTACAATTTCATTGCTGAAGATGTCTACAATTTTCTCATTACCGGGGAAATGTATTAAACGAATAATCTTGGCCTATACATGATATTAAAACAAATTATAATTTGTGTTGATGTGTTTGGTTTAATCATGGAATCTAGGGTTCTTGGTCAACTTGATTGTATAAGTATTTCCAATGAGAAGGGGTGTATAATTAACTTGTCTCTCTTGCAAATGTTCACATATTTTCTTAATCCACACAATATCCTTTATTGCTTCCGCAATTGGCACGTATTCTACCCTTTTCATGGAATCTATTGGAATTAACTATTTGCATGACCTATAGGATATAGTTTTTGATCAAAGACTCATGAGATAGCACTAACTCAAGACTTTGTTTTTATTGTTTCTGTCAAAGTCTGAATCTGAATATCCAATCAAACTAAAGTCATTCACCTAAGAATATTTCAGTCCAAAGTATTGAGTTCCTTTGAAGTACTTTAGAACTCCTTTATCAATAGAATAATTCCCTTCACAAAGCTTTTGTATAAATTTAGAAATAATCCTAAGAATGAATAAAATATCCAATATGATAGTAGTTGGGTAGATAAAGCTTCCCATAAGATTTTTATACTTGGTTGCATCCTCAAATTCATTCCTTTCTTTTGATGTGAGCTTCAAATTCGATTCCATTGGAGTAGATAAATGGTTATGTTCATCCATGCCAAACTTGTTCAACAATTATACTATGTACTTATTTTGGGAGAGGAATATATACCTCAAATGTTGAGTCATGTTAATGCCCAAGTATTAGTGAAGGTGTGTCAAATATTTCATCTCAAATCCCTTCTTCAATTTTTTTCTTTATGGATGCAATATAAGTTTTTACTGTTCCCTATTATCAACAAATCATCTACATATACCTTAAGATATACATCAATTTTTCACACTTTCTTGAAAAATATAGTTGCATTATCAATTCTAAAGTGTTTTAAATTCAATCTCAAAAGATTCTTAGTTAACCTTTCATATCAAGATCTGTTGGCTTAAGAGGGCCTGACCCAAGTTCAGAATTGTTTGCGCCAACCAACAAAACCCTAACTACTGGGCCTTTCGGCAACAACCTGCATAGCATAGGTTGTAGTCTCACCCAAAGAAGTATTGGGGAATGCTAGAACTAGGTTTCTACATCTAGAGATAGTGTGATAAGTGGTCCTAAGCCTATGTTGCTTAGATCTGCCTTCACGCAGATTTGTATCCTCTAAGAAAATGGTTCCTAGACCTTCACAAAGATTTACAATTAGAATTTAGGGACTTAGAGGAATTTGTCTATCCACTTTCATGTACCAACTAGTAACCATATATCTACCTTCACACAGATATACCAAATTCAACATAAATCATAATAGATTCAACATTTATCTTCACGAAAATAGATAGTCACTTAGTTCATTCATAAACATTAAAGTTTTAGTAGGTTCATGCAACATTCATACATTATTCCACAGAAAATTTACCATTGAGTGATAAATATAACATGAACATAAATAAGAATAATATTCAAAGGCAAGGTATTTCTCCAAAAATCAATCTTATTAAGATCAATGTTCAGTTTACAGACTTCTTCCACCCTACACACTTAGCTACAGGGGTCCGCGCACTCAACTGCAGACTTACAAAGGGCTCTTGTGCACTTAGCTGCATGAGCCTTCCCCTTTAACCTAGGTATAGGAAAAAGAGCTTTCCTGCCTTAGCATTTTCCCAAAACAATTTCTATCTTCACTTAGTTACCTCTCAGACTCGCTATGACTGAACTGTATATAGACTTTTCCATACAATCATGGTCTGTGGACCATGGGTGAGTCTAAAAAATTGACCTACCACTTACCCAACAAGGTGCTAAAGCCCCTCTACTCCTACTTAGCTACATGCTTCGCATCCACATTTTGCAGAGACTTTACAATCTTTTCAAAACTTTTACAAAATTGGTTAAACTAACCCCAAAACTGACCCTGGGGACCTTTTCCGAACAGGCTGCCAACACAAATATGATGACTTGCCCTTGGAGTTCACTTGGTCAACACCTCGATCTTGTTACGGACACCTCCTAACTCAACCTGTAATATTGAGATATCAGCAGAGCTCTGCATAGTAGCCTGTTGCATGTCTTCTACTAGCTTCTCTGTGGTTGTTCCTTCTATTGCTAAGCACATCATTCTCTGCATCTGTTGTAGTGTCTTTATTTTTTCTAGAAGTGATAGAGTAAGCTAATAGGCTTCCTCTATCCAAGTCTATAGTCTGGCCTTGAGAAAGGCCTCCCTCCTTTATAGTTCCTCCGTCTATGATTGCAGTTGCTTGCCTTCCTACAACTGTGTGAGGTGTTCGACTAGCACTAAAGTGCGCACAATCACTCAGACTTCATCATACTTGCGTTGTGTCTCCCTGATATCTGTGTTAAGCCTCTGTAAATTAGGGTCCTCTTGTAGGTTCTTCCATAGCTCCATAGCTTGATCAAACAAGATCATGTAGTTTGTGACTGCGTATCCAATGTGCTCATGTTTTCCCTCAGTGTTGCTCAACATTGCTTTCGAACGTCTAGCAAAGTGGTTGGATGCAACTTTAACTGAATCTCTAAGATCTTCATTTGAAAATCCAATGTAACCTTACCTATCTCATCCTTTGATGCACCGACCGTAGCAGCCAATTTTCTAATTTTCTATATAGCTGCAGTATCTTCTGAGAAGTTCAATTCTAGACCTAATTTGCATGCCTTCTCTATTGTTGTCTTTGAGCTCTGACTTTGTGCTTGCAAATCTTTCTTTTCTTCTAATGCCTGAGCCTTCTCCATGAATATCGTCTCATTTTT
The DNA here is from genome assembly GCA_000404065.3 of Pinus taeda. Classification (NCBI taxonomy): domain Eukaryota; kingdom Viridiplantae; phylum Streptophyta; class Pinopsida; order Pinales; family Pinaceae; genus Pinus; species Pinus taeda. The sequence goes on along the minus strand of APFE031601401.1, from coordinate 11,604 downwards.
TACTTTGAACTCATTGATGACTGCAAGGGCATACTGCTCCCTGATCCTTAGCTCAGCTGAAACCCCTTGATGCAGTGCATGGAGTGTTTAAAGTTACAGCACGAGTAATTTTACCCCCATACCTTTCAGTATTCTTAATACAACACAGTCTTCCTTTGATTCTGTGTGAACAGAACCTTCTGGTAAAGATATGACTTTGAGCTCTAGAGTCTCTTCCAACTCTCCTATTGTCCCACTCACTTGTGTCAGGCTCGCTTGCACCCCGCTCGCTTGCCCAACACTCGCTTGAATCATGTTGGTCTGGATCCTCAGCTCTCGTAAATACTTTTGGATGCTCCCTAGCATATGCATATATTTTTGTTCAAACTGATGCCACAACTTTGTTGTGGTATCTATGACCGTGTCGCCAATCTCATCGAGATCCCCATCTGTGAGGACCATCAGGTTGATGCACATCTTCTTGTCCGATTTATGTTTCTTTCATGGCCCAACAGTTGTCTCCTTTTCACTCTTCCTTAATGTAAAGGGAGTGTTCTACTCCTCCCTGCTGCCTCTGCCCTATCCTGATAGTTCTTTCTCATCTATATGTTGGGAAGCCGATTCTTAAAATTTCTCTATACCAGTGCATTCCACCTCAGCATACTCCTTTGTAGCACGTTCTTTTTCTGCAGCTGCCTTGTCAGCAACTTATTTCTTCTTTTGCTCAAGGGGAGCTCGTACTACCTTCTATGTTACCTCTTTACGCTTTTGCTCAACTAGAGCTCTTAGCACCCTTACTGGTACCTGCACCAAGGTCTATGGGTTCACGCCACTCTATTCACCAACTCCCCATGATCTCCTCTACATCTGTCATCAAGACTAAGTATGGTAGTTTTCCCCATGTAAACTTAGGGTCCCTCCACACCCTAATTGATACGTTGTGGAGATTGGCCTTGAACTTCACAAAAGCCCTTAATTTCTCATACAAAGTCAAGGACAACATGGTCATTGACTGATGACAGTCGGAAGATCCATCTCCATTAAGATCCAAAAAATATTTCATTCCTTGATTCGCTATGAATCCTTTGTTGCCCACAGCAAAGCAAACTTCACCGCCTCTGGTAAATCTTCCAACTACAAGGGAAACTAACTATCCTATGACAATCTCCATGCCATGAAGACAATTGACAATAGTAGCCATGCATAATGAAATGGTTTACTGCCCTCTTGATATTCACGACAGTTCATGAGGAACTCCTTACACAAATACTTTGCCGAGTTATATTATACTTCTTTCACGCACTAGGCATCCAATGAAACTTTAGGTACCAGAACTTTGTTCGTGCGACATTTCCTCATAATGTTTCCTACAAGTATTTAGGCAAAAAACTACACTGCCTGGTCCTGAATAGAGCTGATAGAATATTTGTGCAACTTCTTTATAAGACCAAATTCCACCTTCATCTTATCTACTAGCTCCTTTTCTCCACTTTTCCCTCCAAACTCCTTGGGAGGGTTTGCCCCTTTATAGGGTATCTTTGTAATCTAATGGATGAGAATATCCATAATCGGGATGGACTCCCCAAGCCATATGAACCCATCATGCACTAGCGCGAGAAGGTGGCATACCCACACCGTGTTGATGATTCATCTATGAAAGTGTGGGATGTAGAGCATGTGCAACAATCCATACTACTCAACACCTACGACCCACTCCCTCGGCTCCAATTGTGTAACTCCAGTCTTTTCGTAGAAGATCTTCTTCATATATTTTCTAGTGGCAAAATGAGGGCATCTCTCATGGTTCGCGAGATCCTAATCCTCCATCTTTAAGACTAGAATGCACACTAAGGTTCTTCCTTCAAATTCAACATGTTCTGGTAATAGGGTTGTCAAGACTGTAATTTTTTCGTAATTAGGATCTTTCGTTGCTTTGGTCTTTCCCTTTTGTGGAGGGATATACTCTAAGAGCCGCGTGATAGGCTTAACCTCCTCAACATCCAATTCCTCGATGCCTTGGAATTCTTCTTTCTCCAAGTCCACAAATTTCTCTAGCTATTTATCCTTCTTCTCCTTCTATCGAACCTCTGGATTCTTCCTGAGTGATTCTCTCACCAGCATAGGTTTGTTTTACTTCTCTTTTGTAACCAATTGCTTTAGCCTAGGAAACCTCGGCGCCATAGGCACATTGGGCATAGTTTCCATGCTGGTTATTTCTAGTTCCACCGCGTTAGAGATGACAGCATCAGAACTCACGACTTCTCTGGGATTTCTGGTAGTCATTCATACTAAGAACAGTTCACAGGCTTCTATAGAAAAATTTGCGAATGAGGGTCATGGCACAAGTTCTTCCCAGTCTTCGCACTTCATAAACTGAAAACAAGAGGGATCACAAACAATTCTCAGAATGCAAAGTGTTCTTCGGTGGACCAACATGCCCAATTTATAGGGAGTTTTGAATTTAAAACCGACTGTTACATCCAATTTCGGATCATAAATGCATCTTTGGCGGTAGATCTTCCAAGATTTTCACCATAAATGGCATCTACCCGCTCCTCTAAACGGAATTTTTTCCATCAAATCATGAATAGTAACTCCAACAACTACTTTTGGGCTCATCTGCATAGTACGGTCCTCCATGGCGTAGCTCATCCAGCACAGCTTCATGTATCGCAATCTTGTCTTCCATTGCACAACCTCCCTACTACATTTTTCTCCTTGTTAGGCAGCACAGTTTATAGTCCCATAATCCCTTGCAGCTTCCTGGATTACGAAGATTGTCCTACTACCATATAGTCATTTTGCAGGGGTAGGATCCCCTATGTACAACTTCAACCTACTTTCAGTTACTTTCCCAGGGAATGGTTCCCCATTCAGCTTCGTGAGCTGAACTGCGCCACCATCCGTAATTTCCTTAAACACATAGGACCCCAACTATTGCATTTGAAATTTCCCTGGAAATTTAGTGAACTTGTTGTCATATAGCAACACTAAATCATCTATCTTAAAAGATCACATCTTAATATGCCTATTGTGTCATGCTTTCTCACGTTCTTTTTGCACTTGCTGGTGAAATCCTGAAAGGAAGTGGTCCTCTTCTAACTCCATCAGTTGCACGAGCCTCTCCTCAAAGGTCTTGTGATCTCACATCTTTGTCGATGCTACAATATGTAAAATTGGTACAATATAATCCATAGGCATTATTGCTTAAATCCCATAGACCAACATGAATAGTGTTTGACCTGTCAACTTCTTGCAGGTCATCCTATATGCCCATAGTACTATTAGGATGCACATATCCCTGTCATTCCTTTGTGCGTTGTAGACCTTTTTCAATGCATTCTCCAAATTTTATTAAATGCTTCCACTGTTCCATTCACCTGCGAGTGATAGGGCATGCTCTTCTGATGATACACCTAGAATTCCTCAAGCATTGTGTTGATTGTTTCATTCAAGAAATGTTTATCTATTTCCCTCATCAATATCGTAGGGAATCCATACCATGTTAAGACATATTCAAATAAGAACTTCATAGATGTGGTAGCTATACAATCCTTCATCAGTTGCACTTCTGCCCATCTGGTTAAATACTATGTTGCAGTAATGATATACCGCATCCTTGTCTTCTTACTTGGTGGTTGGATTGGACCTATGAAGCCAATGGCCCATTTATCAAATACCTGCAATGAAACCCAAGGATTTAAAGGAAACTCATCCCTTCACAAAGGCTTCCCAGTGCTTTGGCAAGCATTGAACACCTTGTAGTATGCCTTAGAATCCTTGTGTAATCTTGGCCACCATAACCCAGCGCGCAAGATATTCTATGTGGTTTCTTTTCCTCCATAGTGACCTCCTACCACTCCTCCATGTGTTTCCTTGAGGATACTAGTGCATTCAATCTCTGGAGCATACCTTCATGGTATCTCATCTCTTCCCGTCTTGTACAAGTGACTCACAATCACTGAAAAAATTGTAGTGCAGACAACTAAATCCTTCTTTTGTTGGGTAGAATAGCTTTCCAGAGATGTTCTCGTTGTTAAAAACTTAATGATATCTATGAAATGGTCATTGGTGATGCACACTACAAAGAGATGCACATTCGACATTCCTTCCTCCAAACTATTTGGTTCTTTGCTCGTTTCGATCCTAGAAAGATTGACTTCAAATCGATATGATATACTTTGAACCCTTTTGAATAAGAAAATGCTAAAAACATCCTTATAGTCTCTAGTCTGGTAACAGGAGTGAAAGTCTCTTCAAAGCGATTCCTTCAATTTGAGTGTATCCCTTGCACACAAAAGTTTTCTTACCTCTGATGATTTGTCGATCTTCATTCATTTTGTTGTTATACACCCACTTGGTCCCTATGAAATTCTTATCCTTTGGACAAGGTACTAGTTCCCATATTCCATTCTTTTTAATTTGGTTCATCTCTTCTTCCATTTCATTTATCTAGTGAGGATGCTTACTTGCTTGAGTGAAATTATCTAGATCTACTGTGGATAAAAAGGAAATATCATTCCTTTTGGTGTGTTTAACATATTTTTTCAAATTTGAATTGGTCTATCCACATCTCCAATGGTTTGGTCTCCTGGATGACATTTTTTTACAAACTTTAACTTTTGTGGTGTTTGAGATGGTTCCTCCTTTGGATTTTCCAGCTCCTCTTATTTTACAACACCTTCCTCTAGATATACAAGGATAGGGTATTCTTCATTAGTTTGAACTACTTGTTTTTTAGGAAGGACCTCATCTATCTTTACAACAATGCTTTCAACTATATTTTGCAAACAGTCATTGTAGCATTTGTAGGCCTTGATTCTTAATGAGTATCCGAGGAAACTCCCTTTGTTAATATGTGAACCAAATTTTCCTATTGAATCATCATTAATCTTCATAAAGCATTTACTTCCAAATATTTTGAAGTGTTTCACAGATGTAGACCTTGTTTTCCATAGTTCATATGGATTTTTATCACTTTTTACTTGGAATTGAGCTCTATTCATGATATAGACTATTGACCCAACTGCCTCACTCCACAATTTTTCTTGTAAAACAGTTTCTAACAACATTGTTATTGCAGTCCCTTGTACAAATATATTCTTTCTTTCTATTAGTCCATTTTGATGTGTATTCCTAGTAATAGAAAGTTCCCTTTTGATTCCATATTTTTCATAGAATTCATTGAATTCTACATAGGTAAATTCCCCACATCTATTTGTTCTTAGGCATTTGATCTTCAACTCACTTTGATTTTCAACTGTCTCTTTGAAAGTTTTAGAACAATCTAGTTATTTTGACTTATATCTTATGAAATTACCCACATCATTCTAGTATAATCATATATAGATAAAATAAAGTACATTTATCCTTATAGATCTAGAGTTTTGGTTGGACTGCATATATCTACACGAATGATTTCTAGAGGCTTTGATGTCAAATATTCCTTTGATTTTAAGTTGGTCTTGTTTTTCTTTCCTTGTTGACATAGTGCACAAATAAAATTTGCAGGCTTTGAAATTCTCGGGATATATCTTACTAGTTGAGTTTTGTTAACATTCAGCAAGTTACCAAAGATTACGTGTCCCAAATTCTTGTTCCAAAGCCATATTTCATTTTCTTGACTCATGTAACATCTCCTTTCTTGAATTTCATTGAAAATGTATACATTATCTATTATTCTTAGTCCTCTTCCTACTAGTTTTCCTGAAGATGAACCCCTTATCTCATAGTCCTTGGAATGGAAGATGAGATCATTTCCTTGACCATATATTTGGATTAAACAGAGAGGATTATGTTTGATTCCTTCAAAATACAGTGCATCTTTTTTCTTTTCCCTTGCCATTGATGAGACTCATTGTGCCTTTACCAACAATTTTAGCAGATCCATTATCTCCAAAGGCCACATTTCGATCCTTTTCTTGTCTTATTCAGATGAAATTTTTCTGGTCACCTGTCATGTGTCTAGAACATCTGCTATCTGCAAACCATTGATTTTCCTTTTTCTGAGAACATAAAGCTAGATTTTAATTTTCAAAGGTAGATTCTCCAATTTTCATTCTCTAAACATTCTCTCTTTTCTCTAGAGGACATTTTTTTGTTATATGGCATATATTATTGTATTTGTAACATTCTAGGATATATTTTGAAATAAGAGAAAAGAATTTATAAGTCCTAATTTGGCCTTTCCCCTTTGGAAGAACAATCTCATTTTGATGATTAGCCACATAAGCCTAAAATTAGGACTACCAGCTTGACTTTTCATTATATTCCTTTCAATGTTACAATACATATTTATACATGCCGAAGCATCCAATAACCATGGACCGAAAACCATCACGTCCAAAACCATGGACCAAAAAACCATAGGTAGGTTCGCCCAACCTAATATAGGGTCCAAATTTTTTTTTTCCGGGGTGCAGACCCAGACCCCGTAGAGGGGGCCTACCCACCCCCCTCAAACCCCCTTGTGACCCCCCCACTGCGCAATCGACACAACAAAGGGGGGGCTTCGCCCCCCCGATTCACTACATGGGTTAGTCGTGGAAAGAATATAACACAACCCAACAATCTCCCACTTGTTGTTTTATTTCCACAGGGGTCACAAGAGAGCTTAGTCATTTTTCCAACCCTGAAATGCCCATAGTTTCTCTACACCCAAAGAACTTCTCAAAACTCACAAATTTTGTCAATGCATCTGCAGTATTCTTCAAAGTGTCCACCTTTACCAGCAACATTTTTTTGTCTTCTATCATATCCCTCAAAAAGTGATATTGAACATCAATGTGCTTTGTCTTTGAATGTTAAGCAAGGTTCTTTGCCAAGAAAATTGCACTTTGGTTGTCACAGTCTATCCTTATAGCTCCCTGTACTAACTGCATACTTGAACACAATCTCTGCAACCAAACTGCTTCCTTGATTGCATGAGTGGCTACCATGTATTCTGCCTCTGTAGTTGATAGTGCCACTACAGATTGTTTCTTACTCATCCAACTGACTGCACCTCCAAATAGGTTAAACACATACCCACTTGTATATCTTCTCTGATCTAGATCTCCAGCCCAGTCTGGATCAACAAAGCCACGAATATCCAACACTTTGTCCAATCCTGGTCTTCCTTGGTAGCACAAACCATAATCACTAGTGCCATGCAAATAACCCGCTTCACCATTGTCCAGTGCTCCTTCCTTGGTTTTGGCATAAACCTTCTCAATACTCCCACTGCATGTGCAATGTCTAGTCTAGTATAGACCATTGCATACATCAGGCTATCAAATGCACTTGTATATGGACCATGGGACAGTTCCTCTTCCTCTTCTTGTGTCTTCGGACATTGTTCAGCAGATAACCTCACACCTACAGGAATAGGAACCTTCGCTAGTTTACTATCCTGCATATTAAACCTCTGCAGTATTGTCTTGACATACTTCCTCTCGTTTAACTAGAGCTTCCTCTTTGCCATATCTCTTTTAATTTCCATGCCCAAAATATAGTTTGCAGAACCAAGATCTTTCATGTCGAATTTGGAGGACAATTGGGTCTTCAAATCCTGGATAATTTCTTTATCATTTCCAACCAACAACATCTCATCCACATACAAGACCAGATAAATAACACGGTCACCAATTAATTTAAAATACACACAGTGATCTTATTTTCTTCTGGTGAAGCCAAGTCCCCATATAAATGTATCAAATTTCTGATACCACATCCTTGGTGACTGTTTTAACCCATACATAGACTTCTTTAACTTGCATACCAACTCTTTCTTACCCTTCACCGCAAAGCCTTCAGGTTGCTTCACGTAGATTTCCTCTTCCAAATCCCCATGAAGAAATGTTGTCTTCACATCCATCTGTTCTACCTCAAAATCAAAAGCAACAACAACAGATAAAATTAATCTAATAGAAGTTACCTTGGAAACATGAGAAAAAATATCACCAAAATCAATTCTCGGCACCTGGGAATAACCTTTTGCTACCAACCGAGCTTTGTATTTCTCCACCTTCCCTTCTGCAT